>JBBPRO010000334.1:0-19277 GCA_038093055.1 Boletus mariae | reverse complement strand
CAATTGTCATAAATTAATGCAAATATGTACTATTTTTCAAAGGACATTTATATATTGGGATAAAACTTGAAAATGTTAGATATTCTCAAGTTTTTATGACAATTTATGAGAATATCTAGTATTCTTGTAAATTATCTAGGGGAGGTTTTTCCTGATGTCAAGGCACTCAGGGACTTCAAGATGAAGGATCT
This sequence comes from Boletus mariae, assembly GCA_038093055.1. Lineage (NCBI taxonomy): Eukaryota > Fungi > Basidiomycota > Agaricomycetes > Boletales > Boletaceae > Boletus > Boletus mariae. The sequence continues at coordinate 19,086 of JBBPRO010000334.1, read as the reverse complement.
CCCTATCGAAGACACCACACTAGCAAAGGGTCAGTAGGACTCCCTGGTTTGTTGTCTCATTGATTGGGCTGGGAGCACAGATGACCCCTTTGGCATGAATGAGAACCCGGATCTATACAGGACTAGGTCTTGAGAAAAAGAAGAATATCTATAACTATCACTTCTTTTCATCACTTCTGTTTGATACAATAGAGACAAAAGTCTTCTTACTACCGGAATCTATGAATTACCAAGAATTCACAGAACAAGAATCCTTCTATCCCATCAATCCTGTACACTACAGAAACTATAGAAAGACACATCGTCTTCCTAAAGAGAATCACATGGAGAAACAGAGGAAACGGAGATTAAAGAAGTGACAGAAGAAGAAGCAGGCACCGATAACATCACCAATGAAGGAAGAAGCAGATGTATCATTCCTGCTACTCTAGGATGAAGATCGTACTTCCAAAACCTCTGGTTCGGAACTAGGATCCAACACTTCTCATGGGGAGACACCAATTGGACCATTTTATTCTTCTCAATCAGTCTCGATCATGACTGACTTCTACCCTGTATGGACAGGAGCTCAATTTCTACCGTGGTAATCAATGTCTTCCACATCAAAAATCAGTTCCGAAGTTTCCAATTGCATCCCAACCCTTTCTGGACCCGGAAACTATGAAGCCTGGATTGCACAAATACAAAATGTGCTAATACTATGTCGGTATTGGGATCATGTATCAGGAACTTCGCTCTACAGTGCCATTACTGGTACTACTGGAGTACTGAGAAGCAAGCTGTTTGGCTTCACACCGATCATCAAGCTGCTGCCTTAATAGCCAGTTACATTCTGACAGGAATGCAACACCTTATGCCTGAAAGGAATCGCATAGAGACCAATCCCTCTGGAGGGACTGAGATACACTCTATGGCAAAAGACTTATGGGACAAACTAAGGGATCTCTATCATCCCACTGGCGTTGCTAGCTTCTTCTCCATCTTCCAGGAAATCCTACACTTCAGATTCCATCCAGATCGTGACATATCCATTCAACTCTCCGATGTTCAAGGACTCTTCCATTGTGCCACATCATCTGGCCTTACACTTGCTGAATCAATCTCTGCGATGATCATCCTTAACGCTCTTCTCCAATCCTATTCTGCCATGACTTCTACTATAGTCCATACCACGAAGAAGGAGAAATTCACTCCTGATGTTGTAATCTCCAACATCCTTCAGGAGAATCAACTCCAAAAAGGAACTTGTGGGGGACACAATGCTTCCATATCTCTTGTTCACCGGATTTGGGAATGCTCCCAATGCTGAGGCCTTCCAAACAAATACCATTCGGAATGCTCCCACAAATATGAAATGTCACAAATGTGGGAAGACCAATCACACCACTGATCAGTGCTGGTTGACGAACAAACCATCCTCTGGACTGATTCAGGGGAGACCTAGACCCAAGAGTGGAAATGCTAAAGCATATGAGAGGTGCATGAAGCAGAAGGATAAGAAACCCAAAGGTAAGGGGAAGGCGAGACCCAGAGCTCACTACATTGGTGATCCTGAAGATGCCTATGATGGTGATGATGATGGTACTGTAGATTTTGCCTCTATGGTCATCTCTCGAGATGATGAGGATGCCTACAACCAATGCTTGCGAGCATTGAGGAAGAAACCATCCTTGACCAGGAAAGTATTCCTTCTTTAATTCAGGAGGAAGAACAAGTATACAATGGCTGGAACAATGATGGACTAGACCCTGCAATGACGGATGATGGCATGGTTGTTTCAGATTCTCAAACTGAACCATGGCCAGGACATTCTTTTCACTATGAGGAATGCTCATCCAATTGCTGAACAGACCATCGCTTTCGAAACGACTCCTTTCCATTCAACTTCCAAGTACCAACCCGACCAGCTTCTCGCTGAGAAATCTCTACAAAAGCCCAATGGCTTTACCGATGACCCTAAAGGAGATAATCATTGAGATAAGAAAGGGACTTGGAAGGAAGGACTGGATAGCAGGGATTTTATCTACTGGAGTAATAACCCATATGATGGAGAAACCGGTTACTTTGATTCAGAATATGACTCTACTTACCTGTACTTTGCTGGATCAGCAAGATTAGAGATTGGACGACATTCAACCTGAGATCATTGGATGGTAGATAGTGGTGCTGTCAAAACTAAGTAAAAAGGCAGTGATGCCTACTAGTACATGTATTAGGTATGAAGATAAAGTAAATAGAAATAGAACTCACCTCAGTCGCTGCCCAGAGAGGTGCAAGAACGACTGAGGAAAGTCTGAGAATGAAAAAGAAATTTATACCATGGGCGAAGGCACACTTGCAAACTCCGATGGTATCCGACGGCAAAGAAGCGAAGCTCTAGAAAAGAATAAAGTCAACTCCTGAACTCCTGAGGTCCTAAGTCCGAAGGTCCTAACTCCTCAACTCCTCAACTCCTTAACTCCTTAACTCCTTAAGGAGTTCACTGGAGGTCACTGGAGTTGCACAGGAGTGCTCGGAGTTTGATGGAGTTCACTGGAGTTGGTCCGGAGTTCGCTGGAGCTGCATAGGAGGGCTCGGAGTAAGTCGGAGCTATCAGATATTTTGACAGGTGCCACTTATCACATCACCCCTTATCTCGGAGATTTCATATCTCTAAACCATGGGGAGAAGAATTGTGAAGTTGCCAATGGCACTACTATGAAGATGACCGGACCTGGTCACATCATCATTTGACATGGGGAAAAACCTCCCCTTATACTACGCGATGTCTGGTATTCTCCAGACTCACCACATCGACTGATGTCATTACCAGCACTTACCAAATTAGGTTTTCGTGCTGAGATATCTGATAAAGCTACAATAATTCGGAACAAACATGGCCTTGAGGTGTTGCGGGCACATGCCCTTTCACTAAGAGGTGGCCTTCACTGGTTTTAGTCATCTCAGATTAAACCAGTGATTGGGTCAACCATGTCTTTGCAGGAAGTTGACTCAATGCGCTTATGGCACTATCGCTTCAGACACGCATCACATAATGTGGTACGTAATGCCCACAAATCCTGCTTAGGAGTACCTATTCAGACGGTATCTTCTAACAATCCACCTTGTTGTGGATGTGCTTTGGGGAAACACACACAGGTTTCTCACCCAGAATCTCAAACTCATGCTCCTGCGGTTTTATCCCTGGTTCACACTGATCTTCTGGAAATGCCTACCTTATCTCGCAATCAGAACAGATATATCATCACTTTTATCAATGATTACAGTTCCTATGCATGCATTGCTTTCCTTAAACAGAAATCTGACACCTTTACTGCTTTCCAAGCATACCTGGCTATGGCCGAGCGGTCGACTGGGTCCTCCCTAGTCTCTCTACGTTCGGACCGAGGGGGGGAATACTCAGGAAATGAATTCCAATCATTCCTCACTTCGAGAGGGATAAAACATCAATTATCTGTTGCTAGAGAACCACAACAAAATGGGTGTGCAGAGCGATTCAATCAGACTCTGCTGGACAAAGTAAATGCAATGATGCATCATGCATGCTTGCCTAAACACTTCTGGCAAGATGCAATGGAAACTGCTGTTCACATCTATGTATAATCGACAACCGATGTGAAGATTGAAATGGGCAACCCCTATATCACATTGGGATCCAAGCACAGGGAAGCCGGATGTATCCAGTTTTAAGATTTTTGGCTGTTGAGCTTACTTCTTCTTACACAAAGAAGATCGTAAAGATAAGTTATCGCCTAAAGCCAAAGAGATGATCTTTATAGGTTATCCTCAGGGCACTAAGGGTTATCATTTTTATGATACCCTAGATTGAAAGATAGTTGTTGTAGACAGTGCAACCTTTAACGAGTTCTCCTTTCCAAAATGTTCCGAGGAGCAAAACAAACCAGATCTTGTACAAATCCCAGAAGATGACAATGACGACATGGATGTTCAAGACCAAGAGGAATCTGATCAAGAGGACGCTCAATGATCTAATCCTCAACAGATGGGACCTATTTTCCATCCACCATTAGATCTGTTATCCAATCAAGATCCTCATCTGGTACAACGACCAGATAGTTTACCCTCACCAAGTCCTCCTCCAACACCTCCTCCTGGACCATCTACTCCTGCTAGACCTTGTAGACAACCTCCACCTGCTGTACCTGCAGTTCCACCTAGACGAACACAAAGAGTCAGACAGCAGAGAGTCTTACAAGACAATACTTATGGAAATTTACTACCAGTACGAATCGAAGAACGATTACTGAGACTTGGAGAAGACCAGGATATAGGAGACATGGAACAAGGAGCACTTGAAATGAGTGCTCACTTTATGAAAGCACTAATGTCTATGGCAGCACTGGTATTCGATGTACCAAGACAATATAAAGATATATTTAAACTGCCAAAGATCCAACAATCACAAGGGCTAAAAACTTGTGATGAGGAGATGTGATCTATGAAAGAACACAAAGTTTGGGATCTTACAGATCTTCCTCCAGGTCGTAAACCTATCATAGGGAGATGAGTATTTGTCAAGAAAAGCGATGGACGAACTAAGGCACATTTCGTTGCTAAGGGATTTACTCAAGTCTTTGGAATAGACTATGAGGAGACCTTTTCTCCAGTTGCAAGATTTAAAACAGTTCGACTGTTACTCGCTCTAGCTGCACTTGAAGATTGGGAAATAGAGGCACTAGATGTGAAGACTGCCTTTCTCTTTGGCGCTCTTGACGAAGAGATCTACTTGACACAACTGGAAGGTTTCGTACAGAAAGGCAATGAGACAAAGGTTTGTAGATTGAGAAAAGCCCTCTATGGCTTAAAACAGGCTGCCCTTCAATGGAATAAGGCCTTACACAAATCCCTTCTAGAAATGGGATTTAACAGAATCCACTCCAATGCCGGAGTATATGTCTTCTTCAAAGGAAAAGACATAATCATCATCTTGATCTATGTTGACAATGCTCTCTTCATGGGAAACAACAAGTCACTTATCCTCCAGAAAAAGAAAGAATTCATGACCAAATGGGAAAGTTGAGATCTCGGACAAGCAGCTGAATATTTGGGAATGCGGATTACCAGAGATCGATCAAAGCAAACTCTGAGATTAGATCAAATCAAATATGCTGAGAAAGTCGTTGAACGATTTGAATTGCAGAACTGCAAACCAGCATATGTTCCTCTTCCATCTGGCTACAATCCGGAATCATCAACAAAGGCATCAAATGCCACACTCCGAAGTCATTATCAATCAGTCATTGGATCATTGCTATACATCATGCTTAGAACAAGACTGGATCTTGCCTTTTCAGTAATCAAAATGTCACAGTTCTCAGCCTATCTGACTGAAGAACATCTAAACAAAGCACTATACATTGTACGATACCTGGCTAGCACCAGAGATCTATGCTTATCTTATCAAGGAAACAACCAATCAGGTTTCCTGGCATATAGTGACACTGATTGGGCAGGTGACATTGACACACGGTGATCTACTACTGGATATTGTATATTCCTGGCTGATAGGATAGTCTCATGGCTATCCAGACGACAACGGAAGGTTACGTTGTCATCAACAGAAGCTGAACACATGGGAATGACTGAGGCTGCGAAACAGCTCATTTGGATCAAGTCATTATTCAAAGAAATCCGACATGATCTACCACCTTTCCATCTTTATGTGGACAATCAAGGAGCCATCTTCCTATCCTCCAATCCAGCCCAAGAAGGATGCACAAAACACATTGAAATCCCTTATCATTTCATCAGGGAATGTGTCCAAGAAGGTTTGATCGAACCATTCTACATTGGGACAGGGGAACAGAAGGTGGACATCTTTACCAAGAATCTTACACATGATCGCTTCAGCAAACTCAGGCACATGATCGCCCTATCACCATTCCCAAAGCACATGATTTAATTATGACTATCTCCCACGATAAAGAGATAAGAGAAGGGAATAGATAAAAAGCGATGCTGTCATTCTGTGGATTCTTTAGCCCTTGCGGAACTTCGCATCACTCTCAACACCCTCCTTATCCTTATCCTTATCATTATCATCATTCTCCAACAATGAACACCACCTCCATTGGTGACTGTGCTGTTTGTCTTCCATTGCCTCAGTCATCTGAAAGTGAGTACTCAATACCACATCTATCGTCTCGGGAAGGCTTGGTGGTCTCTCGAGATAGACTACAAGGGCGGCAGTGCTAAAGCCGACCCATGGGTGAAGCAACTCTAATAACCAGCCCCGGTTAGGAGACAGTCCTCGAGAGCTCAAAAGAGAGGAGAGGGGATGGGACAAGTTTCGAGGGGATAATCCAAGAGAACTTGACTGAAGTTCTTTGGTCGGCTCTTAGGCCTTTATATACTACTCAGATATGTACATCTGTTTGTACTAGATCTAACCAATCGTATTGTAAATATAGTAACCCTATACCCTGACAAGTCACTATGACTAGGGGCAAGTCATCATGGCTGTGTGACACAGGTTTGCACCGGTATCTGCAGTAACCGCAGCATCAGTGCCTTGAAGGCCGTGCAAGGCTATGCACTTCTTGAGATCTGATGGAATGGACTCTGAGGAGTCAAGGGTCGAGGGTACGGATAAGGTCCGTTATCATGATATGAAGAATAGTTACCCGGCACAGCATGGATATGAATAGAAGGCTGTGACAGTGAATGACTCAACAGACTGTGTCATGCCTCAAGGCTATGCACGTGTTGTAGTGACTCGAGATGACTCGGATGTGAGTCATCATGAGTTACTAAAGAAAGATAAGATCAAAAGATAAGAGAAAATGAAGATAAGATGAGATAAGGGTACCGTTTGTAACACTACCTCCCTTCTAGGAATTGACTTCCAGGCAATTAAAAGGTGCTGGCACTTCGGTTACATTTTCATAGGCTTTGAACAGGGAGAGGAAGTCAGCTGTTGCCATGCACAACTTCCTGGGTGCGGAGGGTTTAGCTTTGTGAAAATCCTGAATCACATCTTTCGAATGTGAAAGGTTAGATGAAGGTTCCCATGTACAGTCATCTTCTTTGTAGCCCTTCCAATGGACAAGGTATTCAATTCTGTTGCGTTTCAAGCGCGAATCAACAATGTAGTCAACTTTGTATTCTTCCTCACGGTCTTTGGTGATGTTGGACGGACCAGGCGCTGTAACTGGTTGTCCGAGAAGTTGTTCCTTGTAAGGTTTCACTCTTGAAATGTTTACTGTTGAGTGAATCCTCATTGACTTGGGGAGTCGAAGTTTGACTGCATTGTTGAGCACCTTGGTGATTGCATATGGTCCCAACCATTTCTCTGATAGCTTTCGTGATAATCAGGGAAGGCATAGATTGTCTGTTGCTAACCAGACTAGGTCTCCCACAGAATAAAAGGGTGCTTCAGATCTGTGTTTGTCAGCTTGTACTGACATTTGCTCTTGAGCCTTTTTCATATTGACTTTGGCTTCATCAATAGTTTGCTGGATCTGTTCAGCCATTTCGTCTGCCGCTGGAGCCTTGGTCACTCCAGGTTCAACACCCATTTGTGGTGTATAGGTTTGAGTAAGTTCAAATGGAGATTTCTTTGTTGCTGAGTGCGCTACATTGTTGTGTGAGAACTGAGCGATGGCTAGCCAATCGGCCCATTGTTCCTGTTTTTCAGCAGCAAACAGTCTGAGATACTGCTATAAATCTCTGTTTACTCGTTCCGTTTGTCCATCTGTTTGGGGGTGATGAGTGGTAGATAGCTTAGGCTTGATCCCTAATCTCTTGCAAAGGCTCGTCATTATTTGAGAGGCGAATTGTGGCCCACGATCTGAAACAATACTCCTTGGTAATCCGTGGTTGATCCATACATGATTCATGTATAGTTTGGCTGTATCCATTGCTGTTACTGTTTTGTTGCACAGAATAAATTCTACTTCCTTGGAGAATTGGTCTATGACGACTAAAATAGAGTCGTATCCGTTTGAAAGGGGAAGGTCGGTGGTGAAGTCTGCAGAGATATCTTCCCATGGTTTATCAGGTACTTCCAATGGAGATAGCTTCCCTGCTGGACTTTTGTTTGTTCCTTTGAATCGAGCGCATCTGTCACACCAGGAGACATAGTCTTTGACTAGTCCATTCATACCAGGCCAATAGTATTGCCTGCATATGAGTTCGAGTGTTTTGTCATAACAGGGATGGCCAGCTACCAGGGTGTCGTGATGAAGCCGAATGACTTCCATTTGCAATTCCATCTCATCACGGATATAGATCTTTGCACCTTTGATTATCAGACCTTGAGCTGATTCACCTGCGTTGTCTTTTTCGCACATGTCATGAATTTCGGTCCTAGACATCTTGGATGTTTCTTCCTTTATCCGAGTGAGGATTCCATCTCCATCGTCTGTTACTTTGATAGTGGATTGGATTCGATCAGAGGGAATGATGGTCACTCCTTGGTTATCGGTATCCATTCCGGTAGCATGATCTTCTCTTCGAGATAAAGCATCTGCTTTTCCCATAGTTGACCCTGCTTTGTGTAGCTATTTGAAATCAAACCTAGATAAGTATTGTGCCCATCTAGCTTGTCGTCTGGAGAGATTTTGGCTTTTCATGAACCATTGAAGGTTCGCATGATCATTCCAGACCTTGAACTGTTTCTTGGCTCCTTCGAGATATTGTCGCCAGTTTTCTAATGAACGGATAACACTCAACATTTCCTTATCGGCAATAGGATAGTTGCGTTCTTCTGGTGACATTGAGTGCAATGAAAAGGCCACTAGATACCATGTTTCATCGTCTTCTTTGTACATAGATAGTACTGCTCCTGTGTAGCGAAATCCGATGCATCGGTTTCTAGATGAAATTGACAATTATCATCAGGATATGCCAATATCGGCGCTGTGGTGAATTTTGCCTTCAGAGTGTCGAATGCCTTTTGTTGGTATTCTTCCCATACGAAAGGTTGATCTTTCTTGGTCAAATCGTTCAGTGGTCTTGCAATCTGTGCATACCCTTCAATGAAATGTCTGTAGAAGTTGGCGAGTCCGAGGAAACTTCGGACTCCTTTGACTGTGGTCGGTGCAGGCCATTGGGTAATCACTTGTACTTTCTTGTCTTCCATCTTTATTCCATTGTCAGATACTACCATTCCGAGGAATTCGATTTCTTTGACACAGAAAGTACACTTTTCTGGCCTTGCAAGCAAATTGTTGTCCTCGAGTCACTTCATGACTTCGAGAACAATGGCTTTGTGCTCTGATTCGTTTTTGTCTTTGGTGAATATCATGATGTCATCGATGTAGATGATTACCCACCACCACATGTCGGCAAAGATTTCGTTCATCATTGCTTGAAAGGTTCCTGGGGAATTGCACATTCCGAAGAACATGACCAGGGGTTCGTAGGCACCTTTGAAGCACATGAATGCTCCTTTCCATTCGTCGCCTTCCTTGATGCAAACATTGTTGTATCCCCATCAGAGATCTATCTTGGTGAACAACGTCGCTCCTTTGAGTTGATCCACTAGTTGTAATATTAGAGGTAGCGGGTAGTTGTTTTTGATGGTATATTTGTTTAGGTACCGGTAGTCGGTCACCATTCGTTTCTTTCCATCCTTTTTAGGTATGAAGAATATGGGAGAGGTTTGAGGTGACTTGGATGGACAAATGTAACCCTTGCGTAACTGTTCATCCAAGTACTCAGTTACCTCTTTTTGTTCGTCCGGAGAGAGAGGAATAATTCTTCCTTTCTTGGGTACAAAATCTTCTTTTAGATCGATGGCGTGATCCCAAGGTTTTCAGATAGACATTCGTTCTGCATCTTTCTTAGTGAACACCTTCAGATACTTGTGGAATTCTTTCGGCACAAGTTCTGCTGCGGTTTTGACAATCTTCACTGGTTTGTCTGTGGCCCTAGTGAAGTACTTGTTGGATATATTTGGTGTGCTGGTACAGCCACTGCTTACTTAATCATAGAGCGTACTTAGAATTTCCTCGCTACTGTAGGTTCTCCAGTGTTTACTGAGTTCCTACAGGTATGTCTAGCTACTTATAACTAATACTAGTGTTTACTGAGTTCCTACAGAGTATTCAATAGTACTCTTCCCAGGCATGCTCTCATTCTTCTTCTTCTGCTACGCGTATATGTCCTTCTTTGTCTTGTAAATGTTGACAACTAGGAGGACATTTGTTAAGCGTTACTTTCCCTTTAGACCAATCGATAGTAGGATTATGGCGCTGTAGCCAAGTGTAGCCTAGTATCATTTGGTTCTTTCCTAAGTCAGTCACCTCTGCTGTGATCTGCTCACGATGTCCTTGATATTCTAGGATGATGTCCGCTGCATGCGTGATATCTCCTGCTGAATTTCGTGTTCCATCTACATTGTAGACTGCTATGGCTCGTTGTAGAGGTCATAGTGGGAGTTTATTCTTTTGACACCATAGTCGGTCAATGAATATTTCATTTGCTCTACTATTGAGTAAAGCTTTGAGCGGAACATAGTTCCTTGTTTCTTGCGACATGATTTGGATGTCCATCAAGATTTCCTTTTCTGTCTTAAATGATCGGACGAAATGGAATCCTCCTGTGGATCCAAATCCTTGTTCGCCTCTTTGCGTGTCGTCAAGTTCGTTTACCTCAACTATTGTGGGATTCATGATTCTTTCCACGATTAGTTGGGCTATGCGTGAACCTTCTTCGACAGCATAATCTTGATCTCCATGATTGAATAGGAGTACTTTGAGGGAACCGCGATAGTCTTTGTCAATTACTCCTGCTCCGACGTCAATCATGTGTTTAGCGGCGAGTCTGCTCCTTGGCGCAATGCGTCTGTAAGTTCCTTCGGGAAGTGCTATGGCAATTTTGGTGTCGACTAGCATTTTTCCTCATGATGGTACGATCTGAGCTTCAGCTGCATGTAAGTCGTATTCTGCTGATCGATCTGATCCTTGTAGAGGCAGTTTTGCATTGTTTGCTAATAACTTTACCTTTAGTGTATCAGTCGTTTCTGGTTCCTTGACAGGGGTTTTCTTATTTTGCTCAGGGGAATTAAGCACAGGTCTAGCCTGCCACGCTTTGTTCGAAGACGCTCCTTTGCTTTCAGAATAAGTACTGTGAGATGTGTTAGTTACAGATCGAACACCCTGTTCGTTCAATCTGTTTTGACTTTTCCCGAAGTCTCTTTGAGATCCCAGAAATGCGCCTTCATTTCTTCATACTCCATACCTTGGAGTTGATCTAGAGGGTTACGTCCACTCGTGATCTCTTTGATGTTGCTAGTGGAAGGAGTTTCCACTGTTTCTGTCGCTCGAATCCTTTTCTTGCGACTGCACGACTCTTTGTGATTTCCACCAAGGAATTTGCACTCAATGCAAGAATTCTTGGGTTTAGGACAAGATCGTGCCATGTGGTCTTTGCTTCCACAGTTGAAACAACCATTTTGTTGTTTCTGCGCAGCTTGGACATTGGCTCGTGGCGTCCACGGCTTCTTCGTTTGTTCCTCCAATGTTGTTGGTGCTTTTCAAGTAAACATGTGGTATGACTCGATTTGTCTGCCAATCTTCTGGATTTCCGTCAGTGTTTCTGTGACGGTATCCTTTCATCTGTCTTCGAAGAGTTTGGCTCTGATGTCGTCTCGTACTCTGTTCTCGAGATTCCAAACTCCCATTTCATTTCCTAATCCTGCTTTAGAGAATAGGAACATCCATTTGCTGATGTATCCATCGATGGATAGCTTTCCTTGTTTGAAATCTTGTAGCTGTTTCTTTGCCCAGTCTCTTTGATGAACTGGTCTAAAGAGACCTTCGATTTCCTGTTGGATTCTCAGCCAAGTTATCAGGTCCGATTTTCCTTCTGCTAATGCTCAAAGTTGTCATTCGGCAAAGGATGCTCCCTTTTGTCCTCTTAGCCTGGACAGGATGGCATATGCCCGTGGTTTAGGATTAGGTTCCCAAACATGTTCGTCAAGGATTGGGTCATACTCTTTAACCGCGAATTGTCGCTGGTTACAGTCGAACCATGCCTTCATCTTGATCCACCAGTCATCAAAGTTGGCTGGGGATCTGTTGTATGATCCTGGGTCTGAGAAGAGTTCTACCCTGGTTCCTCCCAAGGGTTCGTTTCTTTCTGACCCTTTCACGGTTCCAGTGATCTCAGTCTATTGGTGAGTTTCGAGTATGGCACGAGTTCTTTGGTCTGATTCATCAGCCTTTTCTCGTGTCTCTCTGAGGGTATCATTTGCTCTTCCTAGAGCTTCGGCGAGCTGATTTCTTTGCAATTCAATAGCCGCAAGACTGGCGCTTTGCGTTTGTTGAATTGCTTCCATGTTGGCTTGACCAGCCGCTAAGTTTGCGTATGCAGCCATGAACTGATCCCATTCTGCTTGAGATATGTTTGCTGCCATCTTAGTTTCTCTTTATCGGAAATCCGATAGGAGGTTTTGGTGTAACGGGTTGATACCGTGGAGGTGTTTCCTTTGGTTCAATGGGTTTCGGTACAATTTCTTCGTCCAAATCAGGTTTTATCTCAGTAGCAGATCTGCTTACTGGGGTAAGAAAGGGGTTTTCAGGATTTTCTTCTTGCTTCGTAGTCTCTGCGATTTGGTCAAAAGTGAGTAGGGAAAGTACAGTTGCGATTATCAAAAATGCAAACTTGTAGTTCATTCAGAGTCTGAGTCTGTCAGCTCTGGGGTTGCAAGCGACGGTGGAGGAACTTGGAGGGCTACTTCAACTGCTGATTGAGGTAGACCATAAGGACCAAAAGGTGTGGGTCCGTTATACCAGTTAGCTCCGGCTGGTGCTTGAAAGGGTTCTCCTCCTGTGGGGATGTTGTCAATCTCAAGATTCTCCCTTTTGGATTCAGATACCGAGAGTGCAACGTTCAAGTGGTCTGCGAAAATATTAATCGCAAGTTCTCTCAATCTTTCAGAATGGAGGCGGTTTCGTAACCACTGATACCACTCAGGGATGGAGAATTCCGGTTCCAAGTTGCTGGTGTCGACTTCTTCGACTTCATTCCAACCGTCGTTGTTGTCTGGTTTTCTTTCCCAAGCGTTCTGATTCACTTTCCAGTCGATCTCAGAGATGGCAAAGTAAAGAGACTTGTTGGCGTATCCCGCGGTGAACCTTATCTTCTTTCGTCGAGGTACACTCCAGACAGTCAAGAAAATCGCTGTTATGCAAGATAAGAGTACAATTGATACTATAATACTCATTCAGAAGAAAGGGAACTTCTTTTGTACTGCTAAGTCTTCCTTGGATCTTAGGTACGAGTTCCTGCAGGGGTACTCAGTTTGAACCAGTCTACGTCGGTAGATCAGTGGTTCTCTGCGAACTTGAGTGTGTCTAACAGGACCGGCAATGACTCGCTCTGGAACTGCTGACGGAAGTCAGGGTGCGAACAAAGGATCCAGTGAGGATTCCCTTGAAGCGGATGGGGTATCTTGGTCTTGTACTACTGGAAGCGGGGGAATCTTGCGTAACCACACTCTGATTCTCAAACCTGCTTCTCGTTCAGTCTCATAAAAGCCTAGCGTCAGGAAGAAACTCTCTAACGATACCAAGTGGGATAAGCGGCCTGATAAAGTCATTGACCCACTCTTCCGGGTTTGGAGGTGGGGTGGCTAGGTCTCTTACCGAAGCCAATGTCAAACGGTGGCAAGATCCTTGGATTCGATCTTCCACAAAATTCTGGAAGTGGTCTAAGCCTGCTTCGAGTCTTGCTAAGTCCTTGAAAAGGACTTCTAGCAGAGTGTCTGTCTCTGCTCCATAGCCAAGTGCGACGGCCGAGGGTCTCTCTCGCTGAAGGTGAGCTAGTAAGGCGTCGGACACTCAATACTTTGCATAAGCCCGTGAGTACGATAGTCGATAAAGACGGTCGCATACTGGTAGCGTCTGAGATCTCTTGGTGTCGAGGATGTAACACGTGTATCGTCGTCAAGCACGTTCTAGTGGCCCGTTGGCTCAACTAGAGATCCTCCGAGTCCGTTGACAGGGAGTAAAGCAAGTCAAGTTCTAATGAAGCAACTCTAATAACCAGCCCCGGTTAGGAGACAGTCCTCAAGAGCTCAAAATAGAGGAGAGGGGATGGGACAAGTTTCGAGGGGATAATCCAAGAGAACTTGACTAAAGTTCTCTGGTCAGCTCTTAGGCCTTTATATACTACTCAGATATGTACATCTGTTTGTACTAGATCTAACCAATCGTATTGTAAATATAGTAACCCTATACCCTGACGAGTCACTATGACTAGGGGCGAGTCATCATGGCTGTGTGACACAGGTTTGCACTGGTATCCGCAGTAACCGCAGCATCAGTGCCTTGAAGGCCATGCAAGGCTATGCGCTTCTTGAGATCCGATGGAATGGACTCTGAGGAGTCAAGGGTTGAGGGTACGGATAAGGTCTGTTATCATGATATGAAGAATAGTTACCCAGCACAGCACGGATATGAATAGAAGGCTGTGACTGTTAGAGTCGTGCAAACTCCTAAGTGCGAACTCCGGAACTCCGGAGTTGTTGCATGCGGTCGGGACGTTGGCTTCACCTTGTGTGGTGCGCCCTTGTCATAAGTCTGGTCCTGGAACTTCGGAGGTGGGACTCATATCAAAGTGTAAGTCCTAACACGAGCGTGTTAGAACCTAAGCGGAATTGGTTGGAGTGAGACGAGAGTGACAGGAGTTTAATCAAGTCGATATTCGAACTTAGTGTTCGAAGGTCCAGTCCTAAGACTGCAAAAAGACCAGGACTGGACTGGACCAAGACCAAACAGGACTGATAATCAGTCCTATTTGGTCTTGGTCTTTGTTGGTCTTGGTCTTGGTCTTTTGATTTTTGAAAAATCAAAAGACCACAAAAAACTGGTTATAACTGGTCCATAACTGGTCCCGCAGCTACCCCCTATCCTGTAGTACTTTCCCTAATTTTTCCTGATTTTTCTGAATTTATTTCACATATATTGACTATATTCATGGATTTCCATCAGTCAGACATTGAAATGGTTGTATCTCAGGCATATCCTAATCGGATTATTCGATTTCTGGATGGGTGGATAGCCCTAATTGTATAGTATATATCCCCCCACCAGCATGAAACATAGGATTGTGATGTACATCCACTAGAAAATGATCAAATCTACCTAGATCTATATGACATGCATTCTTAAATCATTCATATCTCAGTCATTCCTTGGCCAATCCCTTCAACCAAGAGATGGATAGAGAGCCCGGAGCCTGCTCTACAATCCGTATGTATAGTCCGAGGCATGAAAGTGTGATCCGGACATGTCCATGTCTGATGTTCAAAAAACCGGTTAGGACTGGTCTTAAAACTGGATAGGACCGTTTAGGACCGGTTCAGATCGGTTTCAGTCCGGTCTTTATGATTCTGGCCTTCCTATAGGACCGGTTACAGTCCGGTTACACCGGATTTGGATTGAAAACCAGACCGGACCGGACTTTAAATCACTAACCACACCCATGTCGCCACCTCCACACGCCACGGGTCACCAATGGCGCCATGAGGACGACACCAGCGCCTGCGCGCACTGATAGATGCCGTGCGCAGCATGGGCCTATCTCAACGAAAAAGGCAAGTTAGATCTGCGGTGCACCAATGTGTACTCCTATGTCACCTCGTACAGGTATAGACGACGACATGTTGTCGATGCGGTGCCCTCACCTAGCCCTCATTGTGACAACGACGCAACGACGATGACACGATGATGTCATCGTCAACGCGGCAACCCTACCCTTACCCTCATCGTGACAATGACACAATGTGTTGTTGACGCGGCACCCTCACTCACCTTCTGCATGTGGACCTGGCATGGGTGTATGCACTCATGCCACCTTCACCTTCACCCACCTCGTGTGGCACTGCCTCGACTGCTATCAACACCAAGCGCTGCCTCTGTACTTGCACTACCTGCGCCCTTGCCCCAATCACTGTAAACTACTACTGCTTCCATGTAGATTACAAAGTGTTTTTGTACTTTTGGATGAATACTACTATTGTTTCTATGTCTGATATCATGTGCTATGAGAGTGTGATTGGTGATAAGGTGCAATATATAGTCCATTGTAGTGTGTGGTAGCAATGTGAGGACAGTTTGAGCAGTTACTATGGTAGCATAATGTAAATGACATCCATCTATGTTGTAATATATAGTAAATACTGCTACTATATAGTCATCACAAATCAGGGAGAAGCCTACAGCTACTACCAGACTACATGTGCTACATAGCACTATGTAGACATTGTGAAGTTTCCAGATGTAGCCCTGGACTTGTGAAGTGATCCGGTTAAACTCGACGACGTACTTGTTGATATGTTGTCCGTCAGACATTGACAGATGGTCGAGTTGGTGCTCCGCATCTCCGACAGGGTTGTGGGGTCTGAAGTTTCCTTGGAGCTCGAGGACGAAGTCCCTGAAGCTGTCCATCCAGAGTGGACAGTACAGAGGATCTCCGTTGTGTAGAATACTCTGTAGGAACTCAGTAAACACTATGTGTATTAGGATAAGTAAGTAGACAATACCTGTAGGAACTCAGTAAACACTAGAGAACCTACAGTAGGAAATAGACTCTAAGTAGTCCGCTCTAAGCTTATGTAATCATTACCATAAATGGAATATAAACTCCAACACTCCCCCTCAAGCATGTAACTGGCAAGGAAAGTGCTTGCCCAAAGAAAGAAGGGTAAATCTATAGTAGAAGTAGAATTGAATACCTTATGCAAAGTATTCCTTGGGTCCATAAGTCCATGTATTGTGTCCGTTGAGGTCGTGTCGCGCAGCGCTGGCGTAGTTGCCCGATTTGGTAAGTCGCAGCTCGGCTATGCGTGACTGACTGCAGGTGCGCGCGTTCGTTGTCCTCGGTCTATGCACCATTGCGTAGGTTCGGTGGTGGGTCTGGGACATTTCCCAACCTCTCTGGCATGCATCCGATGTGTCCGAAATGCTCGATTTGGCCTTGACGTGGCCACTTGTGTTGGTAAGTCCGTCTGTGCGTATGCGCGTGACTGACTCTTGTAGGTTGCGATTGGAGCTTTCGTCGTCGCTGTGGTAGCCTCAAACAATCGGGAGGCGGCTTGGGATGATTGTGGAATGGCTTGGGTGGCCTAGGTGCGTCCACTGTTGTGTGCTTGCATCGTCCGTACTGACTTGCATCGTCTTCAGCTAGCGGTCGCGTTTCGAGCCGTTTTGACTCGCAGCGTGCGCCACTCATTGCGCCATCCATCCGGCACCATCTCTCATCCGATTCGGCTCCATCCGACTCCATCCAGCACTCCCAAACGCTTCTAGCGCGTTCCAACCCGATCCATTCGCCCAACTGGCCTCCTGGCCCTGGACTTTGACTCCACGCGCTCGGATCGACATCGCCCTCGTTCTCCTTGCTCCTGGGGCATTCCCCATCGTATCCGACGCCGTTGCCAACGTTTTGGCGGCTCGAATCGACCTCGACATCGTGCATTGCCTCCTGCACCCTCTCAAGACCTCCTGGCCAACTAACTCGACATAGCGCGTTCGTTTCGACGACGCGCTCGTCCCTGTGGCATTGGGGATGTTCCCTGATGCTATGGACGTCGTCTTGTACGGCCGTTTCGCTGTCCAGCTCGTCTGACCCATGTAGAGTCAACTTGGGTGAGTTCTCCTCCACCCTTTGTCCTGGTCGTTTGCTGACGTCTTCTGATGCTTCCTCCAGCTTCTTCGACACGTTCCGACTGTCCTCGTCGTGTCTCGACGCTCCTGACGCGTCCGCTTCGTCATCCGGCACGGTCTGCTGGCGTTGGGCCTTCCCAGGTGAGTATCCTTCGACCTGTCGTTCTGACCCTTCGCTGACTCGTTCTGACGCGTTGTGCAGGTCCTTGGGCACGTTCCTAGGGTCCTCGTCACCCCATGACGCTGGCGATGCGTCCGCTTTGTCATCCGACGCGGCCTGCTCATCTTGAGCTCGTCCAGGTACGTCCTCGTCGACCGTTCGCTCTGGGCTTACACTGACCCATTTTGACCTGTTCTGCAGGTCGTTTAGACGTGTCCCAGGGTCGTCGACATCGTCC
This sequence comes from Boletus mariae, assembly GCA_038093055.1. Classification (NCBI taxonomy): domain Eukaryota; kingdom Fungi; phylum Basidiomycota; class Agaricomycetes; order Boletales; family Boletaceae; genus Boletus; species Boletus mariae. The sequence continues at coordinate 1,052 of JBBPRO010000334.1, read as the reverse complement.
GTAGCTGGCGACACTGCCACTTCAATGCTGGGGCGCGCGTCTTCAAGGCTCGCAAATTCGTTCCACTCCCCCTCGCTCAGCGTGCGCGTCGTCGTGCGGTCGTTCAAGGGACTTGTCAGGTGGTTTGGGAGGAGCTGGGAGGTGTGGTGATGCATCAGGTACGTCATCGTCGTCGTCTGAGATGCGCTGATCAACTTCATTAGCGTTCTTCGATGATGGCTCGCGTTTGAGAGCGCTCCACCTCGCCGACTCGCTCAATGCGCTACGCGCCTCCTGGCTGCACTCCCCCTCAATCCCTGCGTCTGGGGGCCCGCCCTCGACATCCTCGTCGACTCCCGCACTTGCGCGTTCGTGCGTTTTCCCCTCAACCTTGATGTGTGTGGGGTCTGTCGACATGTCGTGTGCCTCATCGTGCCTCCGTGCGCTTTCCTCTGCGCCTGGGGCTGGTGCTCCATCATGTGCGGCCTCCTCGACCTCAACTGGCGACTTCGCCTCCACCTTCTCAACTTCCGCTCCCTCGCCATCCCTCGCGCTCTCAGCTGCGTCGGGCGGCTCTGGGGGTACGTCAGGATGATGCGCATCGTCACCCGTCGCGTCCTCAGGGTGGTTCGACGTGCGCGCTGGGTCCATGACCTCACCGTGCGTCATTGGGGTGTGTGCATGGGCTACATGCCCTGCATGGTCGTCGTGCGATGCGCTATGTGCGCTCGCACCGTTCTGTTGTGGGAATCTCAGTGATCAGGAATCAACTAGATAGATTGATGACTACCTGTGGGAATCTAATACAGGAGTCATGAGTATGAGATAAAGGAATAAAGAGTATCTATCTCACCTCAGTGATCAGGAATCAACTGAGGTGTCTATGTACGAGCGATGCGTATATGTACGAAGTAGACCGTGCTTAAGTAATCAGCGATACTTTGTCGCAGTACAAAGAACAATAACTCGTCACAAAGGATAAAGAACAAAGGATCAAAGATCCAACACTCCCCCTCAAGCTCGAAGGCCTAATTCGTGGGCGAAGTGCTTGGCCTTGGCCGAAGGTAAAGCTT
>JBBPRO010000333.1:0-19284 GCA_038093055.1 Boletus mariae | reverse complement strand
CGCAATGCTGTAGTTTCCGCATTCTTCCACTTGACGGCAAGGTGGAGTAAGAGTGAAAGGTCATACAAAACTTGAAGGTCCCCGTCACCGATGCTCTGGACGAATGCGGCCGAAAACTTGGCAATCATCCGTTGAGGTGTGATCATCAGATATGACTTGTGGTGACTCATGCCCAGGTTGTGTATGGAAGAAGAGAGTAAGTATAAACATTTCATCATCAACGGAGATGGTTGCAAACACGTGGATTCTATACTGCAGTTAGCATAGCAGGGGATGCAACAGCAAAAAAAAAGTGGATGTACCATGGCGGTGTGTCTGCATGTTTTCGACATAATATGCCACCAGCTTGGAAATGACATGCTCCTCCCAATATGACATGATTCGTTGAAACAGCGCATTCATTTCTTCTCGAAAGCCTTCAGAACACGGTGTGAATATTCGCCAAAATGAATATATATTAACAACTCACTGGTTGCCACAGCCTGATCACATCCGATATTGTAAACGAAGAGTGATATAGAGAGTTCTTTCGCTACGTGAGCATAAAAAACAAGTCTGCCCATCGACGCGTCGATGTCTTTTGGGGTTTAGAGAAAGACATATCGTAAAACATCCAACTTACCAGGACTAGCCATGAGTTCTTCAGAAGACGTTTTGAGTGTTGACGCCACACTGGCACACAGTGCCTGGGCTTCTGGACCGTACGCTGCAGTGAGATCATCGACCAACTTCCTGGAGTAGGGAATGTATGAGCATTGCAGTACAATCACAGCCGTCGCGACGTACTCGCTACTTTCAATATCCGCGGACATTCTGGCTAGGTCCTTCTGCAAGGAGGTAGCAACATCTTCCAGGGTTCGCAAGGTTTCGTGCAGGCGTGGAGCTCTCCCGCGGAGTTGCCGCGTTAGTGTTGCCTTGTACGTGTGGAAGCTAGGATCAAGGAACGAAGATCCAGGTCCAGATGAAGGTTGAAGAGCCGGCGGGGAGCAGTACAGGCTGCAAAGGGGCGAAAACATATCTAGGTGACGTGAGTAAAAAGTATCCACAGGGTCTAGATGGCTGCCACACCATTTTCATCATCGGATTCTGAAGGGCCGAGCGCTCGAAAGAAATCTTTCTCAGAGCGTACGAGTGCAGCCTTCCAGATATCTGTGATCCGTATACGGAATAATTCGTCCAGCAGCTCGGTGAGAATGGCTATTTCAGAAGTAAGGAGGCCCGAATGTACCACCCATTTCCGCAGCGATGATCGGACCTTCCAAACGGTGCTCGCTACATCGAGCGATGCAAGCCATTTGTTGAATGCACCACGAAGGTTCGCTATGGATAAATCAAACCAACTGCCCAGTCTATCATGCAACACTTCCTGCGGAAGTGAAGATGAAGCAGACGATAGATCAACAAAAGGTCGATATGATCGGATATCCGCAGGCAGGAGAGAAACATAGGTAGACGAAGGAAGCGAGTTTAAAACTGCTTCAGTGTTCAAAAGCAGCTCGGGAGGAAGGGTGGATGAGAGGGTAAATGAAGGCTGTGACTGGATGCTGTCTAGCACACTTTCTGACAGAGAACGTGCCGACGCAGAGGTCCCAAAGATTTCGCGGGCGGTGTAAAGTGTGCGAGAAATTGTCTCTAGAGTTGTTCTTGTGGCATTCTTGACAACAACTGCTGTGGTCTTCGCCGGAGGGTTTGCTGCCCTTTTCGAATTCCCTCGGCTATCTGGGGGACTACCATTCGCTAGAAAGCCATTGGTACGTTGTTCGTGATTATCAAGACCTTTGGCGAGTGAAGTATTGAGAGTCCGTGTACGCTGCGAAAGATAAATAGTCAGAGTCTCCGCAAGTGGTCGAGAGTCCAGAATATGAAGCGTTAAAAGAGTAGCACAGGATTCCTGAGACAAAACTCGTCATAATCTGAAGAGATAAAGGGGAGAAGATAGACCGACTTCGGATGTTTTATCGTACAACCTCAGTGACAAGGTTGCCCTGTGTATGATTTGAGCACGGAAATGGGATACAGTCTCCCATTGTCGCTGAATCAGGGGAAATTGTTCCTGAAGGGAGAGTTTTCAGCAGCCCATCGTGCAATTCGTGCTCGTATCTGACCAGTACGTCAATACCATATTGCGTCCAACTCTCATCATCCTGCGTGTCATCACGAATCAAAGCTCGGTGAACAACACGCGCGAGAAGGAACAACCAAGCAGCTTGAAAGTACTTTTCGCGTTCAATCAACCGCCATAAATGCTCTGGCGCATCCAAAAGTAGTTTTACATGCGCAGAAAGAACCTGCAACATCTGCAAGTGCGAATCTAAGCGTTAAAGCGGTTAAGGCACGCGAGCGAAAAAGATTGGGCAAACATACCATTCTTTCCACTTTGCAAAACGTGATTTTGCATGATAGGTACTCTTTGCGGCCGAATCGCAGCCATAGTTTCCTCTAGTGCTTCTTGCACGCGCTTCGCAGATGATGCAATGGATATGATTGAGGAAGAAGCCTGCAGTAGATCACGGTATCGTTCCCTACGCTTTCCGAGTGCCGTCAAGAAACGAGACTTATTCCCGACATCTCCACGCACCCAACCATGGTTCGGAGATCTTCCTGCTTTGCCTCGGCATCAGCCCTAATCAGACATTTCGTCAACGAGTCCAGCGTGGGCGAGACACGGCGTACCTTAGCTGTGCTTGCCTCGCCTTGACCTCGGTTATGGTGTACTTTGCAAAGAGGTCATCGGGTTCAAAGTCTACGACATCGTCCTGCGATTTGTTGGAAGTGATACTGCTAGACTGCGAAATGACCCGGAATGATAATTTGCTCGTAAGAGGAGAAAGAACGGAAGCTGCGTCTGGTGACCGTAATGAGTCCAACGGTGCTCTGGATGAAGCCAACGAGGCCACTGAGACCGTTGACGGTCGGCGAGCCATGCAATGTTCAAATTGACACGTCGGTAAAAAGCCTCGAGAAAAGCATGGATTACGTAAACGTTGACAACTAGCAATTTCTATGCAGACAAATTCAAGGCTCAGCAAGTGTACACTATTCTCCCTCCGCTTCATCGCTTGCTGCTTCCGCGCCGTCCGTCTCACCCGAACTGGGTTTGCGGTCAACTGGAGGTGGCGCTGGCGTAGCGAGCGAAGACTGAGAAGATCCATTTTGGATGGACGAGTTCGTAGCCGAGTTGGCTAACCGTTGGTCAAGTGCCTTGAGAGCGAGTGCGCTGAAATATGTATTAGATACTTCGGAATTTCCTGGTGATCACAGCATACCGTCGGCGCTCAGCCTCCGCCCGGGCACCGCCAGGAAGTTGGCTGTATCCGGACTCGATATCATGGGGCACGGACGTTGGGATCAAACGGAATCGCGTCGCAATTTTATGGATGGCATTTCCGAATGCTGATAAAACGGGACTAGAGGCGATACGTGAACACACGTCTTTGAAAAGCCTTGGAGACTCACTGTAGGAAAGGAGGGAACCAACTCGTGAGAGCAAATGTCTCGCTCCTATCGCCATAGGTACTGGTGCCACTTCCAATATCTGTATTGCACTTATAGAAGCGCAAATATATCCACGAAACGAACCAGCCAAATTGGATGACGATATACGGACATTGGAAGCCAAGGAGTGTCATGACAGTTGAAAAAGCCATATACGCCATTGGAAGTGCCTGCAGACGGGCTCAAATCAATGAATTCATGGAACTTTGAGACGATACTTACCTTGACGCGCACTTTGAAAACTCCGAAGATCTGGACTTGATGTTCAGGTATCAGCTGCGTGAATGCAACTAACACGCTGATGAAGAGTGCCATTTGGCCGTGATATTGCATGCCATACCTGATGAGACTGAGAGCACGATCAACGGCGAGTGGTCATGGTGTCTTACAAGAATAAGTCCGCGTTCTTGGTGGCGACGAACTCAATCCAGTTAAATGCGAATGCAATGATATTTGGGAACGTCACACAGACGACGATGAATTTTAATGTTTCCAAAGTGCCCCATAATCGTTCAAAATAACGCAACGAAGCTGGTATGACAGCCATTGTCACGAAGAACTGCGAAGCATAAGAGTGCAGGAAAGCAAGGTAATGGATATGAACACACCTCGATGATGGTGACCTCTACCAATGCCGAGGTGACAAATGTCCATGGATAGAAGATACTCCTGCCTGGCACGAGGGTTAGCCATGGTATGTCCACGGTTCCTGTGGTCCAACAGATCCAGAGGTACAAGGATGTAGCGGCGATTGTAGCGGCCGAAAAGGCGCGCGTTACTGGGGGTATCGAAGTAAGATACTGGAAAGGCGTCGACAGAATGGCCATCCCGGAGCTAATGGGTCATGGAAATCAGTTTCACAAGACCAGTCCGGTGCAAGGCTAATGACTTGTGTGTTCGTGTTTTGATGCGCAAGGGTTGTGTTACGTCAGCCGATACTTTCTCCTTTACTCCGTCATCACCTCATGGCCGACTACGACTTCCGTCCCGGAGGATCGCTCAAGCTCAAGGGTGGTGTTGTGGAGGGAGGCATTGTCAAGAAGTATGTGTATCCTTCTGATTGTTGCAGACAATGGCTCAGATCCTCAGGAAGAAGAAATCAAAGTCGAAATCCAAGCTTGACGACGTCAAGGAGCGGGACCGCGAACGAGTCAAAGAACTCTTGTTGAGCGAAGACATTGGCTCAGCTCCAGGTTCCGCATCTGGAAGCAACCGTGCTTCTCCCTCTCCCCCCAATGGAGAAGATAGGAAAACGGATGCTGAGAGGCGATTTGAGGAAGCACAGCGCCGCAGAGTGAGTTTTAGTGTCATGTTCCTTTTAACCAACTGATCAAATCTTTAGCTCTTGGGGAAAGTTGCCAGGATAGCACACAAGACACACAAGGATCGTGTCAATGAGTTTAATACCAAGCTGGAAGCGCTCAGCGAACATCACGATATTCCAAAGGTCGGTTCGTGAAATTCGTGGTCCGTGCAGTCTCTCACGGCATGTCTACAGGTTGGCCCCGGATGAAATCCGCGCAAATCGCGTCGAGCTTGTGGTCGTTCGGTTCTGCGGTGCTCAATTGTGCCAAGCTGTAGCTGTTTCTATGTGGAATATCTTCCGTTTATCCGCACACAAGGAATGATAGAAATTCGGAAAGCTTCAGGGGTCACCGTATTGTGAAATATTTGTTGTGCTGGTTTTGATATAAGTAGTTAATGGATACACCGTTCATAAGTCCGCGACCTCTTTTGACCCTTTTCCTCCACCATTCAACTTGCATCATGTCTGCTGCACAGCAGAAAGGACACATCTGCCCGCCCTCTGATGCCCGCCATCCCGCAGACAGATGGGAGTCGCTCTACGTATATTCCTTCATATGCAAGTTCACCAGTCTGCGCTCAAAGGTTGAGGGGTTAGAGACGCCGATGAAGTGAGTATCCATCCACTTGATGTCTATCAAATACAGCTTGCCACAACTTTCGATTTTACCCGATGGCAGTTTCGAAGACGCCCTCATGATGCCAGAGGCAGACCCCATACTTTCAAAGATATTGCAGCAATTTATACTAAACCTGCGTCCACAAACGCGTAATTTGAGGTAAGTTTGATTCTCAAGTTCGTGCTGCGCGTGGCGAATGTCTCTGGATTCTGCCAGTGTGGATCAACTGTCGTCAACTCTCTCTAGCGTTCTTTCCGATACTTTCAAGACCTCGGAAAGGACCGCTTTTTGGGATGACGAACGCGGAACGAACGTGGACCCCCTCGCCAACTTGGAAGGCGGCTTCTTTGCCGCTGACTGGGCCGTGAAAGTGGGTCTGCTCTCGTAATCATACCAAATACCCCTAAACGCGTAACTTTGGGTTGGAAACAGCTCAAACTTCTGCGGCTACTCGTGGATGTACAGCTTGCGCATTCCACAGAGGTAAAGAACATTATCGATCGCGCTTGGGGCGTGACACAACATAAACACAAGAAAAAAGATCCTGAAAGTGCACCACCAGATGCATCCGACGCCAAGAGTCAGGAGAGGCTGCAACTCGTTCCACTGGGACAAGACTGTTCAAGAAAACGTTACTGGGTTGCGGATGGTCCGTGTGTCTTTCATTTCGCTGTCCTCACCCCATTTCCTATTTGTGTGTATTTGGTGTGAAACCGCATTTTTGGGCCCTTTGTTATCCGGCATTAGCCGTCCTTTATGGGTTCCCGCTGACGCCGTTCTGATCCATCTTAGATTCACCGCGGATATACGTGTCAACCAATCCTTGGAAAGTAACGGCGACATTTCAGAGCATTTCATCTTCCCATGGGGAATACCTGGCAGTCATTGAATCACTCAGGGCGACTGCTCCTCAGAGAGAGAAAAAGAGTAAAATAGAGCAGGCTCACCTGTCATTAATTGAAGCACTTGAAAGTCGGGTTGATACTGTCAATTCTGAACTAGCTGTGAGTACCCCCTCCTTTCCGCCGTAGATAGAAACAAGTAGATGGCAAAGGAGCGTTTGACATAATCGCTGACCTGATATGTAGCGTGTACACAGGGCCCGCCGAAAAATTGAACAAAGGCAGATCCTGTTGGCTCAGGCTGAGATCAGGGAGACGCGGACACGACGCCAGACACGCCGTCCAGACTACGTGTACAATGACGTTGAGAGTGGCGAGGTAGGCATCTACTGTGGGTTCACATGAACCTTGTTGCTGATTTGATTTTGCTTTGCAAGGACGACGCTGATGAATACAAGTTTGAAGATGAGAATGATGAATATGACGCTTTTGATCACGAAGGCTTCGTCGATCCACGCCCGGAGACGCGGAGTAGACGTCGAGGAGCCGGCGTACTTCCCCAACGAAGGTCTACGAGAGTCGCACAAGGTAAACACAGCTCACCTGAATTTTCGATGCAAGAATGGCGAGGGGAGAGACGGTCGAGTCGGTTGGGAGCGTCAGAAGAGATGCAACTAGACCGTCCGTCGAAACGAGCACGGACGGAGGAGAGCACGACAAGTTCAGGTTCTGTGGGGTTGGCTAGCTCCGACGTGGCAGCCCCAGAGAATGAACAAAAGGCCAAGGGTCAAAGTGCTGCGGTAATGAAGCCCAACGAGGTCCCCATGGAACGAGTGAACGGGAAAAAGAAGAGCAAATTTTGGTACTACGCGGTTGAACCCGTTGCCGGACCCGCGCTCGGTAGCAAAATTCTGGCAACTAGCACGAATGGAAATGGCCATATCGACACTAGTAAAGGTTGGTTGCCTTCGAGCCCTGAAGCCAACGACGGGATGGATGTGGATAGATGTGTGGACGAGCCCCCGCCTTCATTCACAGAGCATCCGCAGCGTCCGCTGCTGTCTGGTGGCGATTGACGGACGACATGTATTTTAAGCATTTGATCTGCGTAAGATGAGAGTCTACATTTCATACCATCCACTAGCATATTTTTTGGTTGACTTCAAGCATAGTCTACATTGCATTTATTGTCGCATTTATACTAGCCTATGACTAGCGAGATTTTCCTAATTGGTCGGTATGTCAATTGGCGAGTCAAACCTCTGAGCACACCACGTATAGGCCGATGATTGCGCGAATTACAGCCAGTGCGGTGTGCAATACTACCCGTCGTTTCTGTCCTACCCTCCACCGCCGAGCATCCACGCGCGCAGCGATCCCTCCCTCGTCAGACGACGCAGAACTTGTCTCTCTTTTTGATCAACCCCAGAATGGCAGGCAGTCCCGACCACTGTCCGTCTCTGGCATCTTCCAGCATCCTGAATTGACCCACCCCGCAGCCTTTAATGCGCTCGCCGAGTCTACCCTCACACGCGCGCAGCTGCTGACGGAACGCATTTTACGCGCTAACCAATCACGGCACGAGCTTTTTAAAGTGGTCAAGAACCTGGACAGACTCAGCGACCTCCTATGTGGTGTTATCGACCTCGCAGAGCTGCTCCGAAATGCCCACCCAGACCCTCAATGGGTTCAATGTGCGAACGACAGCTACGAGAAGCTCTGCGAGTACATGAATGTTCTCAACACCCATGTCGGTCTCTATCAGGCGAGTTGCAGTCTTCTCTGACCTGTAGCTACTAACATCACCGTAGATTCTTCGCATGGTTCTTAATGATCGCGAAGTCGTTCAGTCTCTCAGTCAGGAAGCTTTTCAAACAGCTATGATTTTCTGGAGGGACTTTGAGAAATCCGCCATAAAGTTGCCCCCAGAACAGAGAGAGCGCTTCGTTTCCTTGTCTTCTGAAATACTCACTCTTGGTCACGAGTTCGTCACTCAGGCATCTGCCCCCCGTCCGCCAGCGGCCATCGAACCATCAGAACTGGACGGTCTGAAGGACGAGGGCATGGGTGCAAGGCTTCGTCGTCAAGCATGGTCTACTCAGAAGAGCCTTCTTGTATATCCTGGTTCTCACCAAGCATATATGATCATGACATCTGCTCCCAACGAATCTCCACGACAAAAACTCTATATGGCTGCACATACCAGCAGCCAGCGACAAATAGAATGTTTAGAACGACTATTGCACGCACGCGCTGAACTTTCCCGACTCGTTGGATGGGATAGCTATGCCGCTATGGCACTCAGCGATAAGATGGCGAAAACGCCGGGTAAGTGATTTTTACTCAGTGTACCCTACTTTGCCTAACGCGGTTTATCCAATACCAGAGAACGTCCGACAGTTTTTGGATACATCCCTAGATCGAACAACTATACATGCTCGCAATGCTTTACATACTCTCAGATCGCGGAAACAGTTACACCTCAACTCTCATACACTTCCTATAATACAAGCTTGGGATAGATCTTTTTATTGCCCACCAGAACCACCAGAACCTCCCGTACCACTACCTCCTCTTTCTCTTGGGCGCGTTTTCATGGGTTTGTCGCGGCTCTTCAAGCATCTGTATGGGATATCGCTGCGGCCAGCCGAAGTAGCCTCTGGGGAGGTCTGGCATTCGGATGTCCACAAACTTGAAGTAGTGGACGAGGACGCCGGCGTCATCGGATGGATATATGCAGACCTTTTCGCTCGGAACGGAAAGTCGTGCGGTGCAGCCCATTACACGGTCCGCTGTTCTCGACGGACGGACGATGACGACGAAAGCGGTGATCTCGTTGTCGGAGGGGCGGAGGAGCTCCTTGCTCCTTCACGGAGTTTCGAGGCCATCAAGAGGCACAAGCTGCGCGGGACACATGGAGAGTACCAGCTTCCTTTGGTCGTCCTCTTGTGTGAATTCACTCGGCCCACAATCGCCCGGGGACCCACATTTCTGGAATGGCACGAGGTGCAGACCCTATTCCACGAAATGGGTCATGCCATGCATTGTGAGTTGTTGTATACCTGTATCGCCGGCGTCTCTGATGTCGATGGTGTAGCTATGATCGGTCGCACAGAGTATCACAACGTTGCAGGTACCCGCTGCGCAACGGATTTCGTAGAATTGCCATCCATACTCATGGAATGCTTTCTCAATTCGCCCAAAGTCCTCTCCCTTTTTGAAGCCAACGGTTCCTCGTCCGTGAATCAGACTGGCAACCATCACGAAGATCCGTGCACGTTTATCGACACGCACGGTACCATCTTGCTCTCCGTACTCGATCAGATCTACCACTCTCCCGCCGTGCTCGAGCCAGGATTTGATTCAACGGCTACTCTGGCGAACCTGCACCACACCCGCGGTCTCATCCCACACGCAACGGGGACGTCCTTTCAAACCCAGTTTGGCCACTTGTATGGGTACGGTGCGACATACTATTCGTATCTGTTTGACCGCGCGATCGCATCGCATGTCTGGCGAAAAGTTTTCTCGCCCGAGCCATTGAATCGTGAATTGGGAGAAAAGTATAAAGCAGAAGTTTTGCGATACGGTGGAGGCAAGGACCCCTGGGAGATGCTCGGTGCATTGTTGGATGCACCACATCTCCAGGTAGGTGACGAAGAGGCGATGCGGGAAGTAGGTCGATGGAGGGTAGAGGATGGACCTGTGTCAGAGCGACACTAGTTTGCTACCGATTTTTGCATTACTAGTTTATACGATCTCGCCACTGGGTTCTTTCAATGATATCGATATTCCAAGAGAGATGCAGAGAGCAATATCGACAACTTGAAAAGATGCAAATGATGTGTGTAATGTACATATGCAGAGGATGAGACGGAAAAATACATATTTGAATAATGATAGATAGACTAGTACCAGATACGAGATGTTCATCTTTGTGAATAGCGTCAATACATTGATTCGGTTGATGAATGAAAAGCTGCTCACAATATGACACCTTCCAATTGCAATTCTTGTTCCATCCGCCGAACCGCCTCTTGCATGGCATGGAATTGATCCAATTTTACTCTTTGCGACGCAAGATCACCATGAGATTGAGCAGTGGGTATAAAAGGAGGTAACTGTAACATGGAGAGGTCCATGTCTGGTAAAGGTTGAAAGACTGTAGGGTATTGGGAAAATGTGGAGTCGATGGTAGATTGATACGCGTCTGAACCATCAAGAAGTGACGTCCAATCTATATGCGATATGTCGGGTATGGATGGGTCGAGAAATCCCGTGTGGGGAGCTCCACTTAGATTAGATGGAAGCATACTGTCCGAGGAAGCGACGTATGTATCACTTGCAATGGATTGTAGCAGACTATCAAATTCGGATAAGTGGGTCGCTGCAGATACGTCTGTATCTGTGACCGGTATAAAACATTACTCAAGGGGTACCAGGTAGATGTAATCACTTACGAGGAGGCCACTTCGATGCATATTTAAGATTTTCGGGGATGCAGTAATCTTTGAACAGTTCCACTTCCCATGACGTAGAAAAGTCTGGCTCGGTAGCGTCAACCGGAGGTGGGATGGCGAACAAAGAATCAAAATTAGTATTGAACCAATCATCGATGGATTCATGTCCGATGTTAGGACAAGGCAAAGGGTCCGAGACGGTATGGAGACGGGGAACGGCCGTTAAGCCAACTGGAAATTTTGGCATCCCAGAGTCGTCTACGGCAGAGATATGTCGTTTGGGAGATGGTAGCGCCTTATTTGTCTTAGATCGTGTAAAATGTTCGGAGGAAAGTCTTGGCGAGCCGGCATCCGAAGTGATTAATTCAATACCATCCGTACTCGATGGGGGAGAGGGGAGGTGTATCTGAGATGTCGTGGAAGCCCTACGAATGGTGACATTATAACCATCGTTTTAAGGTGGCATCCAGGAAACGTACCGTAAACGTTTGATGGGCCTCCTGGCAGCGGGGAGTAGCTGATTCTCTGGTTCTATGGATGACCGACGACGTTTGGAGCCAGCAAGGATTGGGGGCGCGGCATCCTCTTTTTCGCTCTCATCCGTTAGAGGGTCGCCAAGTGCGGGTATAGGGGATTCTGCGACGGATCGAGCGGGCGAGGGATACGAATGTTCAGCCGTCTGCAAATCCTTCCAGTTAGCTACATGGGATCCTCTTGTTTAAACCACTCGCACCTTCCCGGGATTCGCTTGCTTGACCGAGCCACATTCTCGAACCTCCACAGATTCATTGTGTCCGTCCGTCATATCTTTCACCACAGCATCTAAATCTCTTGCGAGGGCGCTCCTAGAAAGGGTCGACGAATAAAGGCCTTCGGCTGCGACCTTCATTGAAATGAACGAGTGTCTGACTTCGGGAGACAGCGTACGCTGCGGATCCTCTTCCACCAAAGCGCGATAAGCTGCGTCTATTATATCAGCCCTGCAGTTTGAGAAATGTTCACGACATAGAGTCGTCCAACCGATCCGCCGGCGAGCGTTGATGAACCAAGAGTTGACGGAAGAGATCTGACAGGACGAAGCAACAGCAATACGAGTTTTGACTTCTTGGGTAGGGTAAGGATTATGCAAGTTATCCAGCAACCACTGGTATGCGGAGACGAGGAGGGAAGATGGGCCTTCAGTGTCAGATACCAGTACGTTAGAGCATGCGGAGTGAGAGGCGCCAGAGGTCTTTTCCGGGTGAGGGTACGCGTTGATGTTCAAACGCGCCATTTGATGAATCATGGCGTCACAGTCACTTTGTAACTGAGCCGTGGATAATTCTTCGTCGCGCTTTATATCAAGGAAACAAGTGGCGATCTTGGAAACTCGAGCAGCGACTAAATGAGCGAGGGATAATGTTTCGTGACCAACGTTGCCATTTTGCAGCGCGCTGAGTAGTTCTCCGGCGAGCACAGACCACGACTGGCGGTATGATGCAAGCACTTGTGTTCCATCTAGAAGCGAGGTCAGCAAATCGCTCTCTGCCAAATGTAACCTTTGTATCAAGTCGACGTCCTGCATGATTGTGGATTGTGATTCAAGAGAGGAGTGGCAGCGCTTTTCCCAACAGGATTTCAGACAATGCGGACATTGAATATCCTTTGATGATGTAAGCAAAGGCCAGCAACTTCATTGTCCTTTTTCGTTCACTACACAGCACTTATCATCCTTTGATTCGCCCAACGTCGTCTCTTTCTATGGTTTCCGAGTCGGCGGACGCGTATACTGTATCACAGACTGTTCTGCGCATCGTGTATGCTTTGAAAGAAGCAACCGCGATCTCTTGCCCACCCAGGCGTTCTCCCCTTACCATTAACAATACCACCGTTGACATCAACTCAGTCAGTCTACCAAGCCCACAACCATTGTTCCCATCGCCTCTTGACTCCGGGATCGCTCCTGAAGTTGCTTCCGCAGCTAACCAAATATATCAACGGAGAGCAGAGGAGCTCAAGGAACATATTCAAGAGTCGATTGCTGCAGCATGTCGTAAAGCAACAGAATCTCCCGCAGTCGCACATCTATCCCCGGACCTGTCAATGAAAAGGATTACATCCATTCTTACAGATGTGTACTTTCGCCGCCTGGAGGAGTGGAAAGAAGAAATCATTCAACGTATTAGACAAGCATCGGACCTGCCTCCCAAGGCAGCTCTCAAGAACTCCCGTACCTTTAATCAGGTTAGTATTCTCGCTCTATGGTTATACGTTCTCTCTAAGTACTCTCAGAAATACATCCCGCTATTAGAGCAATTTTTCGAGGAAAACCCATTTCCGACTCACGCGGATAAAATGTTTCTCGCCAAAAAGTCAAATATGGATTATCGGCAGATCCATGTATGGGTGAGGGCTCTACTCCCTTAGTTCCCTTTACATTGATTTACCTTCTTGTTGTTCAGTTTCAGAATCGCCGTAATCGCACCAAAAAAGAGGGGAAAATGCTGAGGACGAAGTCGACACGGGAGTATTCAACGAGGTCACTGGACAAACCATCCGAGCGCGTGAAAGGTAACATGGTATTTGATTCCCATGTTCCCAATATTTCTAAAGCGGGTTCAGAGGGGCCAAGCAAGGTAGACTTTCATCAATCTTCCAAATTCAGAGTTCTTATTTCTTGGTAGACGGAAATCGCACGGAATGACGCTCCGAAAAATATATTTCCATCATATTCTCCACCCCATGCCTTTCCATCGCCTTATCCACCTGTCTGCCATTACGACCCGTTCCCCGGCAAGAGTGGACCCGTCTATTTCAGCAAACCAGAATGGAAGCGCTCGTCGTGTGGGAAACTTCCCCTTCCTCTCTCGACCAGTGTGGACGAGCTAGTTGACAAATTTTCTCGATTGAATGTTCGAGATGAAACACGGTGCAAGGGATCTCCCAAACTGCCGCTGTCCCAAGCCGCAACCGCTGCTATTACTTTAATACCGCCCCGTGCGCCCCACCCGTCCCTGCTACTCTGCGAATACCGTCAGTCGGCCAATATTGTTCAGCGTCATCCAATAGTTCGTGCAAATATCTCAAACTCGAAAGTTTTCCACAGTTCCAGCCCCGTCTCAAAACCTGTTACATTGGTACCTTCCTCGATCCCATCTGGCAGTAGCGAACTTCCTGCAAAGAGGAAAACTGCTCCGCTACCGCGACGTTTCCCCGATCGAATCCACAACATCCGCCGAGATACTACGCCGTCAGAAAGCTCGATATCTCCCACCTCGCCTTATTTGTTCTCTCCGAACTTTGAGAGCCGTAGCTGCTCATTCTCAAGTGTCAGTTCACTGTCCACGCCATCAGACATAGCAAGCACTCAGGAACTACCCCACTCGCTCGGTTCACCATGTCGCTCCCTATTTGCCGGCCCAATCTGTCTTCACGATTTTGGGAGTATGGCAGCCATCATGCCATCATCCGTTTCGTAGCCGCGCAGGATGGGACCTTTTTCTGCCGATCTTGCCACAGTCACAGTGTTTCTAGTCGTATCCTTCCGTCGATTCGATTCCTCCGGAAGAAGGGTTCGTTCACGGCTCGCGTGTTTTAGCGCGAATGCGGTGGTGGCTAGGGAACCGCTTGCCACGGTTGCACCAGCTGTGGCGCATAGGCTGAGCAATTCGTGGTGTCTTACTACTTAGGCTACTCATCACTTGGGCGCCGCCCGCTTCTGCGTCTGCACGGCAATTAATAGCGCATCCTTGGTCTCTCGAGGGTTCGTGCCATGTCATGTCGTGGCTGTCATCCATGTGGAGCTTTTACTTCTTTCTGTCCGTTTGTATGGCTCTTATTCTTAGGATGGTCACACGACGGATACCAATTGGTTGGATTCCTTGGTGTTTATAGAGTTCAGTACCATGCGTAGACTGGGAATATGTAACAGTCTGCGGCGGCGCGGCATTGGAGTGAGAATGCTAAAGTGCTGACGACGACGACGGAAAATAAACATTTGACAAGTAATAATAAGCATAGTAATAAGGATATCTGATACAGTCAGATGATGCTCGAGTGTTCATCCATCCATTGCAACCAAACGTGGGGCAATGCAGTAACAAAATCTTACAAGATTGACACATCCAGCATCCTAGTCAAGTAGCTCATGAAACAGCCGTACTCCAAACCTGTGGAACATGTAGAGCAGAGAGATCGATCTCCGGGAGTGCAGAATTGAAGAAGGGTTGAGAAAATATAGAATCGCTAGATTCGAAACAGCCATTGAAGAGTGTAGTCCAATCGATGGACTGTGAAAGGTCCGGCAATATTGGTAGGCTTTGGGACACAGTGCAGGTGGCTGGTATCGATTGGGGCGTATGCATAATCTGCGGAGGAGCGAGAAATCCATCACTTGGGAAGAATTGTAAAAGGTCGTCAAGCGCAGTCAGATCGTAATCTGGAATGGCTAGTAAAATGTTGAATGTTGGTTACAGCGACCGAAGAGGAAAACATGGACTCACGGGGAGTAACAGCCTGTGAGTTTTCGGGCAAGGAATAGTTGTTGAATAAATCAATTTCCCATTGGGTCGAAAAGTCGGGTTCGGCGACCTCGGCTGGCGGTGGGAGGGCAAAGAGGGTATCAAGATTAGCTGTAAACCATTCATCGATCGCTTGTCCGCTTTCCACAACGGAAAGTGGATGAGGATCTGGCAAAGGGTGGAGGTGCGATCCCACCACTGAATCTCGCGGCCTCTTTGACACTTCAGTGAAATGCGGATCAGACAGGCGTCGTTTGCGAGGATTAGTGACATAAGCGGGACTCTGGGTTTCTCGTATCGAGTGCGATGAATGATCAAGGTAACCATTTTCTAATGAATCCTGTGCGCTCGTCGATGGGGATTGTTCACCAGCACTGGACGAAGAAGAAGAGGCGCTATGCGGTGGGACAAACAATGGATTAGAAATCACAGGGAAAAGAGGGGAAGGAGGAAAGCAGCGACATACCGTGGAGGTTTCATTGGCTTGGAGCCCCCAACGTGAGCTGGCTCCGAAGGTAATGGACGCCATTTGCGGCCAGCTAACAATGATGGATCTTCTTCATTCTCCTCTGTGAGAGAGGAGCAAAGACAGGAAGAATGTTGGAGGTCGGGATTCTTTTGCATGGTCGGAAGTTTCTGTGACGTAGCTCCCTCCCGTGTGCATGTCGAGGGTTCCCGCATATACTCGTCGGGTACCCTCAAGCACCCCATGTTTCCAGATTCAGAGAGCGCGTCGTGCCTGGCCAATGATTCATCCTTGGGTAACAGGTCTTTCACAACCACCTCGAGATCGCCGGTAAGCGTGTTCTGCATGGAAGAAGCACATAGCTCTTCTGCAGCGATTTTCATGGTTACAAAAGCATGAACGACTTCGGAGCCCAACTGGTGATCTGAATCTTCCTTCACTAGCACGCGGTGTGCAGCATCCACAGCATCCGCTCGACAATTGCGGAAGAAATCGCGACACAATGCTGTCCAACCTATTCGCCGCCGTGTATTAGTGAACCACGAACTGACAGCGGAGACTGGAGAGTTATGTCGCTGGGCCAAGAATGCTTTAAACTCGGCCGACGGATAAGGATTTGCGATATTTTTCAGGAGCCACGCATGCGCGTCAGGGATGAAAGAAGAGCCGTTAAGGGGGGGAGGTGGAGCTGTATTTAGGACGAGGGCAGGAAATGATGGGGGAGGTGTGGAAGATAAGCTGAGGCAACAATCCACGAGCGTTGCGACTCGAGCCACCAGGTCGTCTGCGGCAGAAAGTGTGGCATCGTTGACGTTTCCGAAAGCTGAAGCTTGAGAGACCTCGTCCAACAGTGACGACCAGGCAAAGTCACAAGCTGCTAGGTCGCCATCACTGGTGAGCATCGCAGATACAATATCTTTTTCTGCGCGAGTGAGTTTGTCAAGTAGTCTGGCGTCCATGGTTGTGGGAGTACTGATGAGCCAAGTCCCTAGATCTGGGTTCCGGGTACAGCTCAGCAAGAACAATGCGGACCTTGAAATGCTGAGATAATTCGACGCAACCTTGTCTCAGAGGAAACCTACAGCTCTTTCTCATCACTGACACCCAACGCCATGAGCTCTGCCGCCGTTCTCCCCGCGCGGGGCAACATCGTTCGTGATACGCAACATTTTATCCAAGATACCAATGTACCACAACCTCGATTTCCAACCTGCCGTCCGCCTGCGATACCACGGTTTTGTTTGCCAGATCCCCCATCTCTATATCCCGCTCTCGTTGCTATCGGAGCGGACGAAAGGGTTGCGAATGAAATGAATCGTGCTTACAATGCTCGTGCACTGGAACTTCGGGCATACTACGAAAAATCGATTAGCAGTGCATTTGCCGCACTCAATGATTTCCCTTTCCCTCACGACTCGGAAAAACGGATCCTGGACACATTTGCAAGTCTGTACTTGACGAAAGTCAAGTCTTGGATAGAAGATGGTGTTGCTGTATACGAAAGCAGTCGGAAACCAACGAAACACATAGCCTGCAATAATGAAGTGGCAAGGGATACTAATCCCCGACGATCCTTCAACGCGGTTCGTTCTACCTTTCTTTATCACGCTGAAGCTTACAGCGAAAGTGGTATAGGATTACATTCCACTTTTGGAACACTTCTTTGACGAAAACGCATTTCCTACCCAAGCGGACAAAAGGTTACTTGCCAAGAAATCTGGTATGACATATCGACAGATTCATGTTTGGGTACGAGCGCTGTTGATTATGAGGTTTATACTCACGTCTCGCAGTTTCAGAATCGAAGGAATCGTACAAAGAAGCCAAACGCAACTTGGAGGAAAAAGCTCAGCTGTGAACCTGCGACTCACTTGCATAATACCTCACGCGTGTGCGTAGAGAAGTCTACTAGTCGCAATGAGCAAAGCCCTTGTGCACCTTCTAGACCCCATCAGTCAATCCGTTCTGGCGAGCGGTCCATGCAAGAGGTCCGTAGAGACATTTAATGCATGGCCCATAAATTAATGTTCCACAGGACCGTTTTTCCACAACAACCTCTCATCGCATGGCCCCCCAAGGAGGTGACAGCAACATACTTGACAAGTGCTCTGCGCCACCACATGCATTCCCCTCTCCATTTCCCCCAGTTTGCTCTTATAATCCGTTCCCCCTCAAATCTCGCAGTCAATTATTCTCAACGCCTCAGTGGGAGAGATGCCCGAATCACAGTACCCCTCCGCAATCCCCCGAGACTGATGTGAACGAGCTAACGGTCCGATTCTCTCTCCTCAGCGTGAGGGACACTTACTCGAAGCGATCTGAAAGAAATTATGGGCCTACACCAGACTCGCTTGCCGCCACACACTCTATTACTATCACTCCTTCTCCGGCACCACATCCAGCCTTAATAAAGCCAGCGAATATCGTGTCTTCCTCCTTCCGTTTGTCACCGTTCCCTGTCGTTCGGGCATCGCAGCCAACTCCCGAAGTTTTTACCGCGTCCGCGGCATCGTCCATTCTCATTTCAAGCCCCACAAAAAATGACAATGTCTCTCGTAGGAAGGTTTCCCCGTTGCCAAAACGGTTTCCTCCTCGATCCCCTCTCCCGTGTCGCGATGTGACGCCAGCCATATCGGATATATCATCTTCTACACTGTCACCTTGCTCCTCCTTGCGGTCCTTGTCAGATTCTTTCGATTTTGCAAAGATGTTGTCCCCAGTGCCATGTCCAGGCTCGCTGACGCATCCTTCATCGCCGCAACCATGGGACTGTCCAGCTGCTCGGACACTTTCTTCACCTCTGTAGACCCTCCAGTCTTGCGAGACTGTTACATGGGAGTACGACCAGACGTATGGCGCCACAAGGGAAAACCACAGCGTTTGTAGACTTTGACGGTGGCCTCAAGGATACGACGACCTTTGAAAGCCGCATATCACCGTCTGATGGTCTAGAGACGCAGGTCAGGTCGCCACGATATGGTTTTCCACTTGCCGTCGCATGGAAATATTGTCTGTCAGGGCATATAGCACCGAGACAACTGTCATTTACCAACGTGGAAGTACTGTTGGTGGTGACTCTCGATCTTTTATTACGGGACTCAGGGTATTGTTCTCTTTTCTCACGTGTGCTATTGAGGTTACCCTTGAATTAATGCTTGCGTTTCGACGAGATCCAGCGGAAGTTAATCAGTTCGACATAAGGTTTCTGCTACTACGTACCAGTTTACTTTCGCGAGAGAAGCATGTATATCCTGTTGTGTATAATACATACATAAGACCATCAGAGCACGTCACCCAAATCGGCTCTTCAACAACTATTGTTATGCATAGAATTGATCAAAATGAGGAAGACAAAAGGTTGCAATGACACTTACCGATTCTCCAATACCAAGCATGCTGAGTCCCCCGCTGTTGGACCCTCCTATGAAAGAAGAAAGTTGCTTTTGCGCCACAACCTTTGTGAGAGTCATCGCAGCGCCACTCATGAAGCTCTGCTTCTCTTCACCACCTCCGCCAGTAAAGGACTTGCCCGCTTCTTTCATAACGAGACCCATGAGCTGGTTTCCTCCACCTGACCCTAAGCCACCCGATACGAGG
>JBBPRO010000332.1:0-19364 GCA_038093055.1 Boletus mariae | reverse complement strand
TATGACAATGTTTTCAACAGATGAAAATCGTCAATGCCCTTTCTCCGCTGTCTTCAACGCTACAGCGAGATGGGCAGGCCCGCTCTGGAGGCTGGCGGGGACAGCCAGAGCTGTTCTACTATGGTGCAGATGTGGTCGGAGGCACGCTCAACATGTCGCCGGCATGGTACCAACAAGGTCGGGGTACCCGTGGCGATCCACCGGAAGTGTCGTCCACGTTAAAGGCAAAGAATTCAGGAGATGGTGGGCGGGAATGGTTAACACTTATCGGAGAAACCAACACGCTATTCGCCGATGCGATGGCGGTCATGCATCCGGACCTCTTCCGGGCTGGGAGGGAGGCAATGATTGCTCTCAGCAGGCAGTCAACACAAAAGGGATTTGAAGAAATGGGGGAGGTACTACCAGATTGGGGTATCATATTCAGCTCCATCAGTGTTATGGTCAACCGGGAGACACCATATCACTGTGACCACAATTCTCCCACTGATGGCTTTGACCTCTTGGCTACCATGGGCCCCTATAAGGGCGGTGAAATGTCGATCCCGACTCTGGCACAAAGCTTTCAGTACAATCCCGGTACAATCATGGCATTCTCTGGATTCCTGTTAAGACATGGCGTGGCTCAGGTGGATGGGGGACGGGTATGTATGGCCTATTATATGAGGGACAAAGTGCTACAATGGGCCGGGGTACCTAGGCTGGAGTTTATGCACTTTCAACTGCTGGACGGGGTGGGGCAGGTGATAAAATCTCCAAGGATTTACAAAGTGCCGGCACAAGAAGGCGAGAGTAGCACAATGACGATGTAACTAAAGAAGTTCAAAGCCAAAGGTTTTTTCCATTAGAGTCATGCGATCCGCGACCACTGCCCTTTGTAACTTCAACTGCTCCAACTCCTTCTTTTTCTCCTCAATCTGATCCGTGATAGATTTCCGTTGGATGTCGATAAGTTCAAGCGGAGTAAAGGCAACCCAATCTTTCATGGGGTTATTGACCTTTCAGAAATGAGTCACCAGAGTGTAGACAACATGGGCACCGTACCTGGCACATGCAGCGTGATATCTCTATGACATCCTGGAGTGGTTGGCGGGCATATTCCTGAGTCAGCGGCTCTTCCACTGATGTGCACCAAACATCCTCCATGTCCTGTACCTTGAATGCATTATCTGAATCGTCAGCGAAGACTTGAATGGCGGAGAGTGCCTCCGGCAGTGCGGCGTCGGGAAGTGAATCTTGCAGCACGGCGGTACAGACCTTTTCAGCCACAAGCGGCAGCTGCATAAAAAGTTTGTGCACTGTCCCGGCAAAGAAGATTCTGTTGATCACTTGCTGAGGTGAGTCAGCAGCTATACCGCACGATCAGGCCACTTCATGCATACCACTTCATGCCTTAAATCTCCACAAGCGTGATCATTGGGCATTCCAGGACCAGCATTGATGGCTCGAACGGCGAGCTTCAGCCTGCATCCACAATACTGGAGAGCCAGCGCTAGGTCTTCATAAACTTCAGAGTGATCGTAAGTAAATTGAGAGGCCATAAGAGTCGGATGTGGTGAAAGACAAGGATTAACTTTTTATAGTTCTAGGTACAAACTCCGACTGAAACAAAAGAACTTCCATAATGCCTTCATGGTCCAACCCGCTGCTCCACTCCGCCGGGGTTTAAAATCATATGGCCCTCGAACTCCTTATGCGAGTGAGGCAACTGACTGCATCCTCCGCAAATCTTGAGTAGAGGGTAGCCTGACGTCTGTAATATGCCGCAGCACCCGGAAGCCCTGATTCTATGGCCAACTTTGTTAGATTTGTAAGCGCCGCAGATCTATATGTGAAGTATTCCTTGGTCCACAAACACTCGGAGCGGAGCAATTCCACCTCCTCCACGCAACAGTCCCTTCGTGCTTTGGCACAAAGCCAATGAACACGGTTACAAGTCCTCCTTAGGAGGCGAGTTTTTACACCCTGCAAACCGCGGTGCCTGGATTTCAGGATAATGCAACCGTGGGAAGAATACTACAAATTCTGACTGACAGTTACGAGTTCCTCCTTAGGAGGCAAGTTTTTACACCCCCACGATGGCGCCATAACTCAGTTTACTATGACAGTATCTCGACTAGGTGGAATTTCGCATACGTGTGGGCGTCGAAAACAAGAAGACAACCGGAGTTGATGCATGTGGGTTCACCCCTGGCTACCAATATGAAATTGGAACATGTAAGTAGTGTTTCGTGCAAATTTCCCTCTCACAATCAAATCTATACCAGCCAACCATCCAATGTCGCAGGTTTTGCATTTCCTCGTTGGTGAGTGTTCGTTGCGGTCTGTAGTCTATCAACCCGAGATTAATGGACGCTCAGTTGAAAGACGTCAGAGAATGCGGGACGTTAGGTTCTCCGTCGTCAT
Source organism: Boletus mariae (assembly GCA_038093055.1). Lineage (NCBI taxonomy): Eukaryota > Fungi > Basidiomycota > Agaricomycetes > Boletales > Boletaceae > Boletus > Boletus mariae. Next base: position 16,958 of record JBBPRO010000332.1, on the reverse strand, counting down.
TCTCCAGGACGTTCCATTAGATGCTGTGTCGAGTGTCATGGCTGAACACTGTCTGTATCACCATTCTTATTGCCAAAGTCTGGGCTCACTTTGAGTTTCTAGCTTTGACATTACCTGTCGGTTTTGATATAATTAGTGACTTTGATCCGCACGTTATCCGCTCTACCACTGAAGGGATTTTTCGGACCTGCTTTTTTGATCGTCACGGCCGGTAAGTATTCTGTCATCGATCACGTTTAATGTGCCGAGCTGTATGATTGACAGGGTGCCCTCACCGACCGACAATTTCAAGATGCTTATATTGTTGGCGGTGAGTTTCAGAGAACATTCTTTGGAAGAGGTTGTTGCCAGGGTTGTCGACGGACACTTGCATCTTGTTGAAGCTCATTAGTTTGTCACAATACAACGTCCAAATGTCTGTTTCTGAATAGACTAAATATTGATTTCTGTGTCCTCCACTTTTGTCCGTTGATGGAGGACTTAATCTATTTATGATCACTTATATTCGAACACTTGCACCTAGAGTTCCTCCTCCAATGACAACGTCCTCAGCTTTTTCACCATCTGTGTAATTGTACCTGCTTCCTTGTTGTCGTACAGGTCACGTTTGCGCGCGATGAGTGTCGGTGAGGTTTGATTTGCATACTCCGTATCATCTGCCATTGTCTGACGAATATTCTCCGCGGTCTGAGATCAAAGATCACTATCATGGAAAATTGGATTGTATGCGCGCTCACCGCTGATAGCCTCGCATCCAGCAGCACTATGCTTTGCAAAACCAGACGCATCCTCATGTTTCGCATATCGACAGGGAAGGATATGATTGAGAAATTAACTTCTACGAAGTCACCCTCCCAAAATAAGGACGGTTCACAAGTTTCGAATCTAGAAACGTAGCAAGTGAGCCATCAAGACGCATGTCACACATCGGGCAAAAGGTTTGCGTACTTGCCGGCTTCTGTATTCAGGTTGTAATATGTCACTCTGTTGTCTTCAAGGTGAACATATTTGTGTTTGGCGAGTCGTTTCAGATATCCATTGAGGTCGACTCCAGGTTCGAACGCAACTTGCGGGGAAGGATTCTGTCGACGCTTCGACGTAAAGTAGCGGTTGCTTAAGTCTAACACCCTCAGACCCTTAACGATATCGGGACTCCATGCCGGAAGTTGACCCCGAGCGTTTTTGCGCGCCAGGTGAGAGTGGGCCGCATGGATCATATCAAACGAGTCATTGAAGATGGTTGCCCCTGCACCCGAAATCGTGATCCCTTGCCTCAAGGTCTTCGCTGCAGCGGAGTTTCTGCGGGTCGAATTTCAGCTGGTAATACAGTGCGAGGAGAATCTGCAAGCCTTGGCATTTCCTCGAGTGGAGGCAGCATTAAATCAGCAATGAAGCCTTGCATCGCCACCATGACTTCCTCGACCTTCCCTGTCTTGAAGTCCTTGTGTACCATTCGACAGACATGGTCGCTGTCTGGTTCAGAAGCATACCAGGTTTTGAGGATGCTGGATTCCTATGAGGTGGTTTGAACAGATCATTGTCAACCGCTGACAACAGTTGATTACTTGCCTTGTTGTATGTGAGGTGTTGTGCAACAGGTACATCTTCCATTCGCGCCTTTGTATATTCAGTCAGAATGCGCTCTGTGAGCCCAATAGTTAGCTTGTCGTTGAACTTGAAACGTCAACGTACTTGCTTGATTAAAGTCAAAAAAGTTGTCCATCGCGTTTCCAATTTTCTGCTCGGAAAAGATGCTGTTCTGCCCTCGTCAGTGGCTAATATATCTTCGAAATGTGCCAGATTACCGGTCATGAGATCCAACACATCATGTGGCGATGTGTCAATCATGTCTGTTTCACGTCGTTCTCGTGTGGGGAGGGTCAACTGAAATTCTGTCAAGTCAATAAAATTTGGCTCATTGAGACCTATGTCGTTGCATAGAAGCATTGATCATTTGTGTCTCAGTGTACTGTAGCAACGGATACGAGTTACGCGTGGCCTTGTTAATGTCTTTATCGATGACGATACATGGAATCGCTGGCTATGGATTGTTGCGCTCGCCAAACCCTTTCGTCTAAATCCAGTTCAACACCTAGTTTGTTTAGTTAGAAACCAACAGGTTCAGCAGACGTAACACTTACCATATAGGATATAACATTCAAAGAGTACCGACAATCTGCGGAATGCCTTGATCACAGTTTCGGCGTAAACGAAATAAAAACTGTTGATGATTCTGTTTCGCAAAATGCCTGGTGCCGCTTTTGGTTTTGGTCGTGAGTGCGATGAACAAACGTTACCCATGAGATATGTGGTCGAGGGACAGTCGTCGACTTCATCACTGAACACAATTGTGTGTTCCTCGGAGAACGTTTCGTTGTTTGCCATTGGAGACATCAGCAACCGAATAGGCTGACCATGAGAACGATAAACTTCTATGGAGTCAATCACGTTAAATCTTTCGTCCACCAATTAAACTTACTACAGATGATTGCACCCTGGAACTCATCGTCTTCGAGTGTGGAATTGCTTTCCATCGAGGATACATGCAGTGGGTGGTTCTCGAATATGCAACGTAGACTGAAGGGGACACTTTGTGAACAGGCAAAATGGCACAAGACATTTAGAATGCGGTCGCTATTATGAATTGGCCAACTTGTGTGCTTATGAAAATCAAATCCGTCAACATCTGTTCGATGGCGATGGATACCATTGTCTGTCACATGTCCACTCAACTGATGCGCATGATCTAGTGAGCAGCGCTCACAGTTTCTGTTACGATCCCGTACTGAGTTCTTACTTTTGTCAGACAAGGAAAGTATAACACATGGCCATTATCCCGACATTGATGCAGTCCAACCTGCACGAAGAAGGTCACGCCGTCCTGGCTGTTATCGTTTACAGTAAGCAGACTCTAACCTGGAACAACAACGCGATAATCTTTGCACGGATAGTAGACAGGCCTTTGGGTTCTGTAAGATGCCTCTTCGTCGAACCCTTACCATCACCCTTGGATGTGATGCCAGAAAGAACTTTCGTGATTGCTGCCCAAGTTGATCGATGCCCGTCAATCGCACACCTCGCCGGTAACGAAATTGCGGCACTTAGAATGTCCTTTGTTAACTCCAGCGTTTGCAGGAGTTACCCGGAACGTTTTATTCAGTCATATATACTTTGTTCATCCCGACACAGCGAGGAGAGTGTTGCGTCGACTGGCTCCCGTCGTACCAACATTCTTGTCGTTCGGAAATGGATATTTTCGTCTGTAAACGTCTTGTTCATTTGATCTCTTGGTTGTGATAATATTTTTGTTTGTTCTTTGTCAGCTAACTCTCTCCCTTTCTATTGTGAGAACCCACTGCATTTAAGCCACGTTTACAGGCCAGTGCAACTTCACCGTAACTGAGGTGATTCTGGAGTTCACGACTATCGTCCATTGCAGATTAATCTCATCTCGGTGATGCTCATTTTTTGCATTTCATAAGTTTCACGCGTCTCATCGTTACCGTCAGGTGACACAGTTGTTGAAATGTTTTCTCCTTTGAAGAAGGCACCCTCGGATCGGTGACAATGTTTTCTCTTTCATTGCCTATCCACTGACAAATTCTCTAACGATGGCTGACACCCATGAAATGCTTCACTCTGACGGCCACGGGTTACACAAACATCGATCATTCGCTAATCAAGCCACGTGAAAGAATTCCATACGCTGAAATAGGTGACAGCAATTCCCACCGATAAAAGCACTCACTTATACTCTATCTACATCGCTACCAGTCCATTTCGATAATGAGTACTTACGACGATGTCATTGACAAGGAAATTGCTACGCATGATCTTCTGAATGTTCGTCCCTTCCTTCATTTCCACTCAACATCAATGACATCACATGTAAGGTTTACCCTCGCGTTACTCATGGCGTCATATTCGCCACTGATTGTACCACACCCATGCCTGTGACTGTGCCTATTTACGAAAACGGAGCACCCCCCCATTGCACATCGGCACACCCAGAGATTTTTTTCTATGCCGACAGTGCTGATACCAAAGGGGCAGTGCTAACGGTGATCGGTACCACCAACAACGACAATGAACACTCATCAAGCGAAGTCGATGACCCGCGCTCTCTGTTAAAAATCCGTTCCCAAATCTTCCCGTCAGTTTCCATTGGTTCCGAAATACTATACCTCCCGGACGCGCTTCACGTGTTCTACCTTGATCGAAATGATTTCAACGCAAGTGAAAGAAACATTTGCATTCAACGCTACGCACAATCGATGTGGCGCTCCTCTTGCACCTTCAGAGGACCTGTGGTGGTGACGATGATGTCAGACGTTCGAGGGCGTAAGTACTCACGCGTCTCCCAACGGTCGTTCGACCACGTAGCCACCGTCCTCACTCGGTCAGTCAATCTACATTTTCCATTCAAGTCAGTCATTAGTCATATCGTAGTCTCATACTCGACGGTGTAATCGTGTAACTACTGGATAGGGCGACGAGAGCAGAATAGGAATGTTTTTACACCCCGGAATGCTGGGTTAGTTTAGTTCTTTTGTAATACAACTCTGTCCACACTCTCAACTGGGGCTATAGTATCATGTGTCTCGACAAAAAAACATCAGCCGCTGAGGGCTGTGCGTGCCTTGATCAGTCGGCACCTCGCATACGATTTCTACATGATGACCATTGGCGTGTCCCATGATGACTTTGCAAGCGATGTGTATTGAGACACTGACTGACATATGATAACCTAAACATAGAGTCACAGTTGACACGATTGTCATGTGGATCACGCGACGGTCATCAGAGACTAATATGAAATGAGCCCTTCACATGTCGCAGGGTCTCCTTTTCCTGGTGAGTGTTCGTACTAGACTACATCATATCGCGTTGACGTTCTCTTGCATGTTGCTTTGTGTGTCTTGACTGTACGAAGGATTGTATCTTTGACCTTTTGATTTAATCAGGGACATTGATGTGCAAGTTAACCGCTCGACCGCCGAGGAGTTCTATCAGACCTGTTTGTTTCATCATGACAACCGGTGGGTACTCTGTCATCTCTCACATTTTATGTCTTGATGACAGGCTGTCATGTCATTGGTATCATGATACCACACGCATCCATTAGGTAAGCTAATCCCGCGACTGTCTACTTTGTCACGAGCCATTGTCAACGTGTAACTGTTATAATTAGTCACAGAGACGCTTGCTATGGTCTGCTTCCTTATCCGACTACATACTCCTCTCCCATGGCTCGAAAAAGGTCTGTCCTCGTCACTCGTTGCTTTGTTGTTAACATGAATGCAATGTACCCCGAATGTTGCTTAGATCTTGTAAGACAGCAGACAGGTAGGCTATATGGAGTAGCCTCTTTCACGTGTTGATATGTTTTTCTCAGCCCTCTCGCAACACGACCCTCAAAATGCCCTTGTGTTCCATCTCCTTCAAATGTCGTTGAAGGTTCTCGTACAAGAAGACCTTCTAAACGGTGCTGTACCTCATTAACTACTTGAAATTACGCTGATTGGATCTTGAATTCATTTGATTGAGGCAGGTAAAGAAGAAGCTCGCAGGCGCGAAAGAAAAAGTCGACATGCGCTGCCCACGGTGGTCTTGGATGATGAAACCGACAACAGTGTTGTCGCTGGCAATGACACAAGTGATGCCCAGTCTCGCAATGCACACGATCGTAAACAAATTTCTGTCCCCTTACTGCCACTTTACCTGATGCCGGGGATCAGATAGTCCAGAATGGCTCGGATGTGGTACACCAACCGCTAGTAGCTCATCTGACGTCGAGCGAAACAAAGACAACGTTCCGGTGGAGTTGATGCGTTCGCACGAGGAGCGGTTGAAGTATGCTGTTTTCTTATCGACTATACTCCATCACAGTGTCTTAAGAGTTATTATAGAGAAATCGGTTTGCAGAAGGCACAGAACTCCGTCGTACGTTATTGATGTTAATGGCGATTCACTTATTTCCCATATGATTACTGTCAGACACTCACAGAGTGAGTTGTTGTGGATCATTTTCGAACAAAAATTTCAACCTTTGTTTAGAAACACTGTGTATCTGCAAGATCTCGAGAACCCGTCATTCGTATCCTATCAATGTCTACCATGTACGTTTGGAATGTTTTCGCTTATCAGATTTAAACCGCCGGCTGAAGATGGAACAAAAGTGCCCAACTGTGACAAATTGTTTTCCAATACCTACAAAGATGTCGTCAACTTACTGTGCGTGTATCCTGCATGTAGAGATAACGTGATCATTGATCATTGACACTTAGTACCGCCTCGCTCGTTACTAATAGACTTGATCGTACTGCTCTGACGGTCTCCCTTGATTCTTGGTATCAGAATGGGGGGGAGGTGAATATCACGTATGTATTTCTTACTCGTCCATTCATTGTTCGACTCAATTCTTTAGGTTCTTGCATGGTCTCTATACTTTTGTGCAACATGACGGATTTGTCAACCTTTCTCGCATTAGACCTGATCTCCTTAGCACGCGTCGCGTGTCTTCAATGTCAACCAATGTCACTCTCTCACTCACCGGTAGAAGCGTCAATGACACGCGGTATGCCAAATGTGTATCGATAATCCATGTCATGGATTGTAGCGTACACAACCGTCGACCACCTTTCAAATTGAACACACCGGGAATGCGTGCAATTGATGGCGATTTTCTTGTGCAAGAATTTGAACGCCTTCTTGGTTGCCTAGGCATAGTTTATAAAACGGATTACTTTTGCATTGATCTGTTTACTCATCATCCACAATTTCGTACATTTGCAGAAAGGAGTACAGATTTGAATGAGAACGAAAGTAATCATAACTCTTTCGTGTTGTGCTTGTTACTAATTGCACATTTGGAATCCTAGGTCCTCGTACTCCTAACCGTACAAACCCTGTCTATGTGGTACCAGTGGCTAGTTCACGCTCAACGCCAGGCATGCCATCCTCACGATTAGCCCTTCCGGCTAGCGAAGAAAGTAAGTTGGTGTAGACTGTATGGCTTGTGACTGATGAGGAAACAGTCCCCCTGTACGATTTTCGATTGAGAACCTCAGCATTCAACACCGTCAATACCTATCAAAGCAAGAAAGACGATACGGACAATAACCTTAGTTTAAATCTCCATTGGGCAGCTTTACTCGGTACATTGAGGACGTAGAGGGAGCCTGGGGGAAGGGAGCCTGGGTGTATTTTTTTCGCATTCCCTTCCAACTTTTGCCTTCATGTCACACAGTATACGACGTATGTTAACGAATCAGGTTCATTGTACTGTTGGTCTTCACTGGCATCGAGGTATCATCTGTAGCGACATGTCTGTTGCATTTTGATTGCGTTTTAATGATTGTCCTTGCGTGAATTTTTATCTGGCCATTTAGTGCTAGATCTGCGTGGAGTGATGATGTGAAGTGACTATGTGATTGCAATCGGACTATTACTTTGGCAACCGTATGATGAAACAAACAATCATTCAGCTGCATACAACACGTGATACGATAAACTGATCGTTTCCATCTTCGACACGTTGTTGTTGTTTCATTGTCTCTCCGTCGCTCTGTGCACTGGTACTACGAGCCTCTTTCATCCTTCTCTTCACTCGAGCATCACCTCATTGTATAGTGAGTCCGCTGTTTCACCTCGTCGCTCAAACCATTCTCAATTCGACCTGCCCAGGAAACTGAATACTGGTGGACCAGAAACCCTTCGTCGTACGTCCGTTTATGAACACAATCACAGTATCTCTTTGTACGAGCTAATTTCTAAACACTAGTATTCGGAATCATCTCAACTCTTCCGTGTATGTTCCAACTTTTATTGTCTGTATTTGGCTCTCATTATCTTCATTAATAAAGAAGTGTTAACTGTCCGATACTTGCGACTGTTTTTGGATATTGTACTACCAAATGACACTATTGACGCGAAACAGACATAACCAGCTATCAGTTTGTGTCTCATCCCCTGGTCTACATTAACCCGTGATACGATAAAGGTCTGACCTTTGTATCATTGGATAACAAACATCACTGACTGGATAACACCAATCTGCAGCATACTTCGTTTAACAAGATATTTACTACAACGTGGTCAACTTTGGACTACGTTTATCTGTTCAAAGCATTGTATGTCTCACATTGCACTTGTGTCCACTGATGACCATTTAGCAGTCCAACTTCATCGCTCGGAGACATTCAAAGGGATGTTGCTTTGCCTACAACAATCCAGGATCTTCTTTTGCTTTGGTCCCCTAATAGTATGGTATGTTCTTGTTCCTTTGTTGGATCATTGTAATTGATACATCTTGTCAGGGCTGCCCTAGTCATTGGTACAATTAACAGTGTTATGGCCATGCAATTGGTTCCCTCCTTGAGACTGACATCATCTGGTAAGCTCTTTTCTTATATCTGTGGCTTTGAGCATGTAGGTGATTTCTGTACACAGACTCTGCTACAATCTATGTGCCAGGAGAAACATATACTGAATGGAAGTTACAGCAGCTTGCCTTCATTGATATAAATGCTGAGTCTCCCTCACTTATACATGTGTATGGTGATGATGTACACACAGGAAGCAGGTATGTGGGTAATGAATATGTGTCTTGTATTGGCCTCCCTTGTATTGTTGCCTCACCATGTGCAAATGGTATTAATGTATCTGTGATTACTCCTGTAGGAGAATCTTTTGTATCATATTGCTGTCATTGTTTGTATGACATGGATTGTGTTTTCCTTGAGTCTAATGCAAACAATGCATATTGTCAAGGTTTACCTCCTCTTCCTAATGTATCCATGTTGTATAATTGTTACCATTTGTTGAAGCCTGGCAAAATGCATACTCAGTTCCTGGTTAGTCTTATCAAGTTTTTATGCACTCGCTCAATGTGGTATGCACATGATAGTCATTTAGAGGTGCACAAGATAATTCAATTGCTGATTTATCCTTCATATGTTGCCTGGCCAGTTCTGGATAATGTCTGTTATCATGCAAGCTCTAACTATAGAAATGCACCATCTGATAGTCAAAACTATTCATTTGTGAGAATACATTCCCAATATGGTGGAGGTAAAGGGAAGAAGTCGTACAATACCCTTTTCACTGCATTTGACTTAAGGCCTCATTATTTACAGGTTGCAGGGACTGCGGACCTACAGAGTGGAGAAGAATACAGTTATGTAGAACACATTCCTACCTCTGATGTCTCCCATTTGAGATTAGATGAAGTCATAATTGCAGATGTTCCTCTAAGTCTGTTGCTACAAAAATTACCCAATAGTATTACTGCCAATATTCTCCGTTCATATGGCATCTGGGTGCCTAGTCGTGCAACTGCTATAAAATTAAATGAGTTGATATCGCAAGTCTCTATTAACAAGGACTCTGCACCAACCTGGGTAAGTGTTTTCAAAGTGTTTTCAAAGCAATCATTGAAACGAAAGCATCCAGGTTCAGATGCTTCACTGAATTCAATGCCTGCTGCCTCACAAATGTTTCCTCCTACATGTCCCTCTCACAAATTGCGTGACAAAGTAATTCGAAACTTCTGTCAAGATACATCTGTTGAACAACTAACTGAGCAGGGATGTGCAGTATGTGGTCAGCTGACAGCAAGCAAATCTTTATTACAAACTATAGAGAATCTTTCCTCTGCTCAACTTGCAACTTTAGAAAAGGACAAAGAGACTTCAACAAAAAGGGAGAGATTACGGAGTAATGATCCTCATCTACCTATACATGGTCCTGTTCTTGCTCCATTTTGCAAACTCATTTGTGAAAACTGTTGGAAATCTTTAGAAGTCAATAAACTTCCAAAGATGGCTATTGCAAACAACATGTGGTATGGAGAGGTTCCTTTCCAGCTTCAGAATCTAACTTTTATTGAAAAGCTTTTGATTTCTAGAGTACGACACAACAGGTGCATTGTGAAAGTTCTTAGCTCTGGCTCACGGAAAATGATTGCAAATGCCATATCTTTTCGTCACCTCTCTCAAAAGATTTATACTACTCTTCCACCACCACCATCTGATCTTGATGATGCTATTGGTTTTATATTCACAGGTCTTTCACCTCCTACTGATGATGATTTCAAGAGGACACCTATGCTTGTTCGTTGACATAAGGTATATGAAGCATTACATTGGCTCCGATTGAATCATGTTGATTATGCAGATCTAAATATCTCAGAAGAAAATCTAATGGCATATTCTGAGAATACACCCCCTGTTGTTATAGATTTTCATAGGACATCAGGTGAACGCCCTGTTGAAGCTCGGTCTGTAAATGATACAGGATTGGATGATGGAACATTTGAGGGACCATGTCCTTTGACAGTACATGGAATCACAGGCAAGGATTATCTTGAACTTCCCATGCATGCTTTAAAAGCAATGGCTCTTCAACATCTACAACAAGAAGGGAAAGTGATGGCTGTGGGACGTGAAGCTCAACCAGAAACTTTATGGGACAATCCATCATTGTACCCCATGATATTCCCTTGGTTGTTCCCTTATGGAATGGGAGGCATGAATTCCAAACTTCATAAGGGGACAATATCAAATAGGCTTCGGCTCAAACACATGCTAATATACTATGACAAACGGTTCCAAAAGGATGAGACTTTTGTTTTGATTGCATTTAATCATGATCAGATTAAATCAGCAACTACAAGTGGATTTCTACTAACAAAAAGAGGCAACTTTCATGTCATTGTTGATCGGTTGATCTCTATTAATAACGAAACAGTTAATAGTATTGCCAACCGCCTTCGTGAGGGAGAACATGTGATTCCACAATCAGAGGAGGAAAAGAAATGCTATCAGCTGATGAATGATCTAAGCTTGATCAACAAAGATGTAGATGGTTCCTTAACATCCAAACAGTATATGCGCAATGAGATTTGGTCTTTGATTGCATGTAAAGGAGCACCATCATGGTATATTACACTCTCACCCAGTGATGAAAAACATCCAATATGTATTTATTATGCTGATACCAAGGAAGAATTTTGTCCTGATATTAAAGGATTAGCTGAGCGACGCACTTTAATTTCTGGTAATCCTGTTGCTGGAGCTAGGTTTTTTTCATTTAATGGTTTCAATGTTCATAAAACATGTACTTGGATTTCATGCACAAAATCAGATTGGAATTGATTGTCAATACTCACGTGGGTTTTTTGGTCCAACAGAGGCTTACTATGGTACAGTAGAACAGCAAGGAAGACTCACCTTGCACTTACATATGCTTATTTGGATAAAGGGATGTATGTCCCCACAACAGATTCGTGATGCTATTATATCACCATCATCAGTGTTTCAATCCAAATTGGTGCAGTATCTTGAAGGTTGTCAACAAGGTGAATTGAGTCAAGGACCTTTAGATGTGGTTAAGCATAATTTAAATGAGAAAGAGATTCATTATTTGTACCAAAAACCTACAGAGACTCTCCCAACACCTCCTCCTGAGCATTGTAATAACTATTTGCTATCAAAATGTCAATGTCCAAAATGTATTAGTTACATTAAATGGCAGCAGAAGTATTATGAGGAGACTGATGATATTCTGATGAGAACAAATGTGCATGTATGCACAGGAAGTCAAACTATTAATGCAGCAAACAATAACAAGACACTGCCTTCCATTGGATGCAAGTCAAACAAACTTGGTGTCTGTAAAGCCAGGTTTCCTAGACCTACATATAATCATACCTTTGTAGATCCAGAAACAGGATACTTGCATTTGAAAAAGGGAGAACCCATGATGAACTCTTTTTCACCTTTGATAACATATTTGATGTGTTGTAATACTGATGTAACAAGTCTATTATCAGGTACTGCAATCAAAGCTGTGGTGGCATATGTATGTGACTACATTAGTAAATCTCCTCTCAAAACATATGTAATTTTTGATACCATTTGTAGTATATTCACCAAGAACTCAACCTTGATTGGAGGAACAGTTGATCAACAAGAAAAAACAAGAAAGATCATGACTCAGATTGTGAATTCATTGACTTCAAAGCTAGAAATTGGAGCGCCTATGGCATCACTGTACTTGTTACAACACCCTGATCATTATACAAGCCACCATTTCATTCCATTTTATTGGCTATCATATGTAAATGAAGTTAGACGAGCTTGGGACTGTAGTAATGCAATGATAGTAGATGAAGATGAAGATCTTGTTTTGACCAGATCGAAAGGAAAGATAGTAGGCTCCAGTGTGGTATTTGACTACATGTATAGGCCAGATGAATTTATGAACATGTGCTTGTATGATTGGATTCAATCATTTGAACGGGTATCTTTGTCTCGCAAGATTCGCAATTCTATTAATAATCAGAACCAGAATCCTTTGTTGGATACTAAAGCCAATATTGTCCTCTTTCAACAGGGACATCCAATGTGGCATTCTCATGGGGTAAAACGATTGTCTCACAAGTATCAATGGATACCTAATTTCATTGGACCTTCTCTTCCTCGTGCAGATAAAGGAGACAATGAGTTTTATTGTTCTACTATGCTTACTCTCTTTTGTCCTTGGCGTTCAGGATTTGATTTAAAATCTGAGGGACAAACATGGTCATCAAAATATGCTGGTTATGAGTTTAAACCTGCCCATAAAATGGTTATGACAAACTTGAAAGTGAAGTATGAGTGTTTTGATGCTCGTGATGACTTCTCTCAACAACGTCGCAAATTGGCTGTAGAAGCTGGTCATGTGACATCAACAAAATCTTTTCTTGCAGAGAAATTCATGGATGAGATTGAGGCAGACAATACATTTGATGTTGGTTCTGATTTTGAGCCTTTTGAAACCAACAATATTGGCAGGAAGTCAATCAAATAGAATTATGAAAAAAATGCTATTGAACAGATCATGAAAAGCGTGGGTTGGTTGAAGTCATGTGCAGAGCAGGTACATCATTTATACATTCCTGAAATTGTTCACAAAGATGCAGCTACATGGCGTGCAACGGTCAATAAATGCAAAAATGACATTATACAAAACGCTCGATTAAATACTATAGGCAATTCATCATTGTCTATATCTGATGCTAACATTTCCACTACAAACATGGAAAATGAACTCCATATGAAAAGCAATGTACAACTAGTAGGTAAAGAGTTTCTTAGTCAAAAGTTTGTTATAACACAACCAGATAACAAACAACTATTAAATGACATTTGTTCAAAATATTCATTGAATGTTGAACAAGAGCGATGCTTTAGGATTGTGGCACAACATGCTTTGTCTGATTCACAAGAACAGTTAAATTTATACTTAGGAGGCAAGGATGGTACAGGAAAGTCTTGAGTTATTAATGCCCTTCAAGAATTCTTTGTGAGATCAAAAAAAGCATTCCAGTTTCTGGTATTAGCACCCACTGGTAGTGCAGCTGCAAATGTAGGAGGGTCTACTTATCACTCAGTGTTAGGAATTAATGACAAAAACAATTCCTCTTCGAGTAGTACTTCAATATCAATGGTGAGAGAAAAACTAAAGGGTGTCAAGTATATGTTTATTGATGAGGTTTCAATGCTATCATGTCATGACTTGTACAAAATATCGGCACAGCTGGCCAAGGCTTGTAATATAAGCCATGTACCATATGGAGGCATGAATATGATATTTGCTGGAGATTTTGCTCAACTTCCACCTGTGATTGGAGGAGACACATGTTCACTATACAGTGGTCTAATAGGGACAAGAGGAAAATCTTATCTTTCTCATTATGATCAGGAGTCTGCAATATGCAAGGCTATTTGGCATTAGGTCACTGCTGTGGTGATGTTAAGACAAAACATGAGACAACAAGGAGAATCTAAAGAAGATGAAAAGTTTAGAACTGCTCTTGACAATATGAGATACAAAAGTTGCACGTTAGATGATATACAGTTTTTGCAAACAAGAATTGTTAACCATACCAAGGAACATCCTTCTCTGACTTCAAAGGAATTTCGAAATGTTCCTATTATCATAGCATGGAACTCACACAAAGATAAGATCAATGAGTTGGGTTGTGAACGTTTCGCCAAGGACACTAATCAACAATTACTATCATTTTTTTCAGAAGATATGATCATGAATAGTAACCAAAACTCTCTAGACAGACGAAAAAGATTTGCGTCTAACTTGGATTTGGAAGATCAACATATATTATGGAATAGCTCTCCTCATACATCTGACCATTTTGCAGGGTGTTTAAAGCTATGTCTTGGGATGCCCATAATAATCAAACACAATGATGCAATAGAACTTTGTATAACCAATGGTCAAGAAGGATTTGTAGTAGGATGGGACACCACCATGGGAAATCATAATCAACTAATGTTGGAGACTTTGTTTGTAAAATTAGATAATCCTGCACGTACTGTTAGCATTGACACATTGCCTGACAATGTTGTACCTATCTCTTCTACAATCAAAGATATAATGTGCATACTTCCAAGTGATCATTCTATACGTATACGACAAAAGCAAGTACATGTTCTACCAAATTTTGCGATGACAGACTATGCATCTCAAGGTAAGACTCGACAATTCAATATTGTTGATCTCTCTCATTGTCTCTCTCACCAAGCTTACTATACTGCCCTTTCACGCAGTTCTACAGCAGAAGGAACAGCTATATTACAAGCATTTGATTTAAATAAAATCACTGGAGGGCTTTCTGGTTGGCAGTGTAAAGAATTTCGTGAACTTGAATTACTAGATGATATAACTACTGAAAGATATATTGATAATCTTCCTTCTAGTGTTATTGGACACACAAGACACACATTACTTACCAATTTCAGAAAGTGGAAAGGGTTGGCATATAATCCTAAGCTGATTCACAAATCCTTGCTGTGGAGTACACCAGATCCTTTGATTCATGATGAAGTCAATCTTGAATGGAGAATTGTTGATAGAGGAAAGAAGTCATCTGATGCTATATCAATTGCTACAAAATATGATAAAGCTGAAAGAAGCAAAGATATTGAGTATAAAAATCAGAATGAAGACAATAATTGTCATATTGACTCTATGGACAAAGTAGACTTGTCTTGGGATAACAGTAACTGGAGTTGTGCATATGATTCAGTATTCAGTATTCTTTTTGGCATTTGGAATGAAGGACCAAGAATTTGGAACAAACACTTTACTTCAAATACACCATATATGCATGAGTTGTCAAAAGGTTTCCAGGATTACCGGGTAAAGTCAACATCATTTGCTTTGATACGTGACAGAGTGCATATGTTGATACATACAGATCATCCTGCTGACTTTCCCTTGGGACATGCATATGCTAGTGCAAATGAACTTCTACGTATTCTACTTGTTAAATCTTTTCCCTTAGGCTGGTTGATTTGTGATGTATGTAAACAAAGAGAGGTTGTAGCATATAATGTACCAGTTCATTTTGATATCCTACCAGGTACAGGTCGCTCAGTAAGTGAGTGGATGATAGACTTTCTTACTTACACAAATCCCCCAATATGCAATGCATGTAATATACCCATGAATGCAACAATGCATTTTCCAAAAATTCCTCACATTTTGGCATATGATATATCTTCTGTTTCTCAAAATATTGTAATTTCTCCTTTGATTAAAATTTTCAAAGGATCACGCCAATGTACTCTAAAACTGAAAGGGATCATATATTTTGGAAGTAATCATTTTGTTATGCGTATGCTGGATCACAATGGTGAAATATGGTTTCATGATGGGATGTGTAATTCTGGGAAAATAGTACATGAGTTTGCAAAAGATGACAAAGTGACTTTAAACACTTGTGGTGGCAAACTGGCCTCAATTGTAATATATAGTCACTGAAAAAGGATGGACTCGTAATGCCACTTGGTGGCCTACTTCTGCTAGTAAACTTATATGGACATTGATCAGAACAAATAACAAAACATAAAGACAATAGACCCACACTCCGACATCCAGTTATCTACTCCAGTGTCCCCAAGAATGTCCATCGACCAGAACCATGCAAGATTTGAATTCCACTGCCCCCTTGAGTTTGGGTTGGCAATCACCGATGAAGCCTTTAAATCTCCAGGAGTTAATGGCTTATATCTGGATAGTTGATTGGGTTCCGCTCCGAGTATAACCATTTGCTGCCGCGCACGGCAATATATAGCAGCGTAACAGGACACAATTTTTTGCACGGTAGACACCTTTGCCCAAGCCCTTGTAGTGGTTGCCTGACTTTTCGAATGGCGAACCTCTGTGCGGAATAGCATGGCCTTGTCTATGAGGGCTACCCTGAGCTCATGTAGAGCATCGTTTGCTTGTCCTATCCTGAGTTGAAGCTCTTGCGCTGCAAGTTCTTCGAGGTTTTTGGAGTGCCACCGCAGTGCCCCGAGCACAGATGGGAGTGGCAGTGATAAATCTTCCGCATAGCCCTCTGCAATAGAACTACCTCCGTTGAGACCAGAGGTGCCATCTTCATCACCCCCATCATTTAGATCGACATCGCTCCACACCGTGTATTCTGGATATTCTTCTCCTGCATCATCTACATCACCGGCGTTCCCAATGAATGCTTTGGCTTCAGCATGGAACTTGGAGATGTGAGATTGAATTTGATCTCTCTTGCGAGCAATGGGAAGTTGCTGAGCCTCCGTTGGGTGTGGGCCCAGCTGCCTCAGCTGCAATCTCAGTGTGATCTGAGCCTCCTCTATCCTCAGCCCTTCAGCAATCCAGCTGATGGAGCCATGAACCCGGCGCTCCTGTCCCAACTGCTTGGCAAGCAAATCAAGCTCCACGTTTTTCATGGTAGGTGCTGGGTCAGTTTGTCTAGGGCGGCGGTATCTTCGGTGAACTATCTGTGTTGAGATTATTAATTATCTAATCTTATTGGATAATTTAATCTTTATTATATCACAAAGCATGTGACTTTAGGTCATGTGATCAGGTACACTGTTCATGTCATGCTATTGGCTGATAGCCGTATC
>JBBPRO010000331.1:0-19381 GCA_038093055.1 Boletus mariae | reverse complement strand
GTCGCCACTTATTAAAGTTAGGCGGACCCTTTCGGATCACAGAGGTTCGGTGAGCAGAATGGTTACCTACCTCATCCGTCTCCACGTTAGAAACGCGGGATTTGAGGGATCGTCTAGATCCCAGCATCGATACCTCTGCTAAGATTTTAGTGGTAATGGTGTCCACTGTGAAAGCAGCCTGATCGGTGGTAAGAGCCACCGTCGAGCAGAAGGTATAAAATTCGGATGGGAGGCGTTCAAGGATGAACATGGCTCGGAACGAGTCCGGAAGGTTAAGGCCGGCAGCAGCGATCTGATCGAACAAGGACGTAATGCGATTGATATCGTCACTTGCCGTTCGTGGATTGATGACAATCCGTTGCGCCTGATGGAACATGTGGAACTGGCCAGCTAGGCCACGAGATCCGAACAATGATACCATCTTATCCCAAATCGCTTTAGAAAGCGAGGGACGTGTTGCAGCGTCTGCATAAACATATGAGACGTTGTGGAGCAACGAGTCATTGAGGGTATTGGCAAGAATGCCGCAAACCCGCTTGTCAATGACGATCCACTTGTCCTGATCAGCTTGCAGCGTCAAAGCATAGGTGCGAGTTCCTTCGATAAAGTCCCATACAGAGAGGGACTGAAGAACAGATTGGAGCCTAATGGCCCATATGGAGTAGTTAGAAGGTCCCTTGAGAATAGGAATACACGCGAGAATAGAGTTGTCGACTTTGAAGTCGGTTGGGACACCGATAGCAATTTGAGCCATTTAGATGAAATTGATAACGTCTGTCAAGCCATAGTCAGTAAAGAGATCATAATAGTTTTGGTCTAGAAGATTAAATGGAACCAAACCCGCTTGTCTGCCAACTTGTCCTTGTGGAGTCCGGAGTCCTCGGAGTCCCTTTTGTTTCCAATATTCCCTTCGTTCGTCCTTTGTTTTTGGCTTTTGGTAGGAGGATACGTAGGGATACGTAAGAGGCTCATGCGCGTGCTTCTCGAGTACCGTAAAGAATATCATAGGGAAAAAATGCGGATTTTTTAATTTAAGGTCAGGTTTCCCTTCTCCTCTCGCATATTTGATATCTTTATCGTTACACGGATGATAGGGAATGTCTATTTCTCTGGGTGAATTCCAGGCGTTATAATCAAGAAATGTACGTAGAGGTACACCGAAATCCCTATTATACACGGAAGACGCATGAGTATGGTCCATTGGCCAAAGAGGATGAACTGGAATGTGAGCGAAGACTTTAAGTATGTCTTCTAACTCTTCGACGTTCTTCGCCTTCAATTGCAGCTCGGCGTTTTTGTCCTCTGTAAGCTCCTGCGAGAGATGCGCGAACGACATCTTCCTGGTCTGTACCTGCTGCTTCCCTGATTAGCTTCTGTATTGCCATGGACTTTTTATAAATATCAGGGGCGTCTCGCCTCAAGTCCTGGCGGAAGGCCATGTCAAAGAGCAGGTTCCAGCGCTGCACATCGATCCCCTTTTGCGCAGCATATTCCTCCAGGGGCACGTTTCCTCCGATGGCGTTGAGCCACCTGATCCATCCTCCGTCAGCGTCCTCAATCCAGTTCTGCTGGAGTGGAAGAAAATTGGGCGTCTTTGATTTGATCAAGTAGACGTTGGCATAGGAGGGAGGGAACAGGTCGCGGTGGAAAATCTCCCAACCTTGATCGTGAATGGTGAAGTTGACCGACAGGTCATATGTGGCGGATGGGAAAGCCCAACCCGCCGCCTCATAGGCTTGGCCTATGGTCTCGGTACAGTACCTAAGGGCACAGACCGGATATCTCGCTTCGGTTTCAACAGTTTGAATCCGAAACGGAAGGACCATTCTCAATGAGAGGTGGACGCGCTCCAGTGGTATTGGCATCTGGAGCTGAGGGTAGATGGGCTTCATTGCCATCTTCTGGAGTCGCCTCGGGGCGATCTCCACGTCCATGACCTGAGTCTGTTGGAGAGGGAGTGCTTGTAGGTGTGCGCGTTGGCGGAATGCTGCCAAAGTAGTGCGGTTGCCGTTGGGGAATAGGATTTTGCACCAGATGTAGTGCGGCTCTGATCCTCTCTGATGAAGGTTCGCCTTCACCAGACAATCCATGTCCCACGGATGGTACTCGTGGAACACTCCGTCGGGCAGCTGAGTCCATCGTGCCTTGTCGTCCTCGTAGGGAACGCCAGCCTGTGCGGCAAGGCGCATTACTTCTGCAGTCGTTACTCGGACCGGCAGCGGATGACGTATCTCCAGGAGAGGAGCTTCGTCGAACCGAAACTCCACTGTTTGGAAGATCGGTTGAGGAGGAGGCGACGGTGGGTATTGGAGCTCGACGTCCATAGACCCCAACTCCAGCGGGGTAACGGCCATGGGGATGTTCTCTTTGGTCGAAGTGGACATGGAGCGGTTCGGCGACGGGGACTGGGATGCGGACATCGCGATGGGAATCGATATAGGTGGGAAGAGGAAGTTCAGGAGGTGCTCGGTGATAAGAACCGGAGGAGCGAGAAGAATGAGGAGGCGAGGAGCGGATAACTCTGCTAATGATATAGGGTTCACGAATGTGATCCGCTAAGTTGGCTGAGTGCTGACGAATGACTCGTCTCTCACCGTGAGTGTGGACTTCTCCTTGTTCAAGCGCTCCTTGGCAGAGCGGACAAGGGATATGATAATAGATTCCGGTGGTTGAAAAACTATCAGGGTGATTATTATCAACCGCTCTCGGAATTGTCTCAGGATTTCGTGAATACCTGGGTGGACTCTCACGAGGTTCTTCTCGTGGTGGACTCTCTCGAGAAGTTTCTCGAGGTGGACTTTGTTGGGTTGACGACGGTGGGGTTTGAAGTAATGGTGGGGGTGAATCACTTACTGACTGAGCGGGTTGAGTTCTAGATGAAGCAACACTCATAGTCAGTTCGTGTTGATGTCCCAACGTTTGTAGATGAAAGATCAGCACGATTGTTTCAGCTCTTCTCCGGATAATGGCAAAGCCGCCTTCCCAGGTAAATAATAGGACATCGGAGACTAGCTCCACCATCACTGCAGATGTTATTCCTTCGTACAAATGTGCGAGGAGCATAAATATATGCAGGATATCTAGTAACCACCAGCGTTCACCACGCGAGACAGTGAGAGGCATCGTGTGATATTGAATGACGAACTCCGCTTGTCTAGGCGGGGCTCATAACCTTTCAAAGTACGAAGTACTCCGAAGGGCGAGAGGACAAAGGAGTAGAGCCTAGTGGGAATACTCACTAGGTAGGTGAACGTAGAGATTGGTAGTCAAGGTCTTGCTGGATGGCAGTGGAACGAAGAAGTGGATGATAATTCGTTAGAGGGGAGATAGATAAGATCCCCTCTCTATATAGTGTCTAGCTATTGTTTGTATCTATGTACGCAAAACAATAGCGTCCAATAGGAGAAATAGCTCTTATCCAAGAAGCTAAAATACCTCATATCTACAACCAATAAGAAGTGATACGGCTATCAGCCAATAGCATGACATGAACAGTGTACCTGATCACATGACCTAAAGTCACATGCTGTGTGATATAATAAAGATTAAATTATCCGATAAGATTAGATAATTGATAATCTCAACACGGCTGCCCTGTATCAATCTGCCCATTTGCAACTCGGCTGGTAGTTGGCAATGGTAAAAGTTACTACATGGGGTCCCGGGTCAAGTTATTTCTGTTCTCTGGAGGTACCTGTAGTGCAGGAATCGGATCTGGCTCCCTTAACAGGGATGGCAATTCGTCCCGGGTTTCACCTTGTGCTGGAGTTGATTCAGCCTGAGGCAGAGTTGCTTGCATCAGGAAACTTGCACTTTTGCTCAATAGTCTAAGTTGATCTAAGTTGATCTTAAATGGTCTAATTTTAGATC
Organism: Boletus mariae; assembly: GCA_038093055.1. Lineage (NCBI taxonomy): Eukaryota > Fungi > Basidiomycota > Agaricomycetes > Boletales > Boletaceae > Boletus > Boletus mariae. Next base: position 15,511 of record JBBPRO010000331.1, on the reverse strand, counting down.
ATTTAGATGCTGTCAGATATTTAGTCACCTAGCTAGTTAGGTGATAGACAATTAGATCAATTAGACCAACTTAGACTGTGTAGGAATCTCAGTGAATAGGAAAGTCACTATCAGATTGATAGCTACCTGTAGGAATCTAATACAGGAGCATAAGTACTAGCTAATAGGAATAGAACTGTATGTCCTACCTCAGTGAATAGGAAAGTCACTGAGGTATCGTCGAGTGAGTGAAGAGTATATGTATGAAGAGTACGCGATTAGTAAGCAAGCGGTGACTTTGTCCGTCGTACAAAGAACAAAGGATAAAGGACAAAGGATAAAGTATCCGACACTCCCCCTCAAGCGCGAAGGCCTAATTCGTGGGCGAAGTGCTTGGCTTTAACAGAAGGTAAAGCTTTTGTAAGTGTATCAGCGACCATGTCATTGGTAGGACAATAAACGAAATGAATAGAACCATCAGAAATTGCGAAACGAATAAAATGATATCGAATGTCAATATGCTTCGTGCGCGCGTGGTAATTGCCGTCCTTGGTCAAGGCGATAGCGGACTGATTGTCGCCATGGAGCGTCGTGGGTTGCTGGAGCGGTAGGAAAACTTCGCCGATAAGACGACGAAGCCAAATGGTCTCCTTGGCGGCGTGCGTCGCAGCCACATACTCGGCCTCTGTCGTAGACAAAGTAACGAGTTCCTGCTTGCGTGATCCCCAAAGGATCGCTCCACCGTCAACAAGAAAAGCAAAGCCAGTTATGGCATGACAATGCTCTTGTGATGTGCCACAGCATCTGCATATCCAACGAGGCTGCTCCTTTGTGTGCCGTACATGAGCTTCCAACTCTGTGTACCCAATAGATAGCGATAGACTCGCTTCAGCGCCTCCCAGTGCATCCATCCAGGATTCTCCATGAATTGAGCGAGCGTTGAAGTGGCGAACGCGATGTCCGGCCGTGTACCAACTGCGAGATACATGAGTGAACCAAGTGCTGCGCGATATGGTACCTGGTGCATTCTTGCAGCGTCTGTTGCTGTTTGTGGACTTTGGTTCCGCGAGAACTGAAGGTTCAGGTCCATCGGGATTGAGACCGGCTTCGTGTCCTCGAAGTTGTACTTGGTAATGATGGCTTTGATGTAAGGTTCTTGTGAGATGGCTATAGTCCGAGCGTCGTGGTCCCTCATAACCTTCATCCCCAAAAGCCAGCTGATTGGACCCAAGTCTGTGATTTTGAATCGTGCTCCAATCTCGTCTTTGAAGGCTTTGACGAGCGCGGGTGAGCTACCTGTAACCGTACAATCATCAACGTGAGATGCAACAATGAGCAAGTGATGGCCGATATGAGCGACGAATACGCCCCAATCTGCCTCCGTGCACTTGAATCCAAGCTGCTTGAGTTCAGCATGCAGCCGCTTGTACCATTTGAGCACGCCTTGTTTTGAGCCATAGAGGGCGACACGTAGACGGGCAACTAGTTCACGACTGGCTGTATCAAATCCTGGAGGCAATTCCATGAATATTACCTCGTTGTCATCGAGTTGGCCGTTGAGGAATGCGCTGTGGAAATCAAAGACGTCTATGTCCCAATCATAGTGTGCGGCGATAGCGAGGATCAGTCGGAGGGACACGAGACGAGCAACTGGAGCATAAGTGTCGTAGTAGTCAACGCCGTGGATCTGAGTGAATCCCCGCGCTACCAGTCGTGCCTTGTACTTGTCAATTTCGCCCGCTGCATTCTTCTTGATCTTGAAGACCCATTTGCAGTCTACAACATTCATCCCCTTTGGTGGCCGCTCAACGACATCCCAGGTGCGTGCTTCATCGAGACTCTTCATTTCAGCTTGGATGGCTTCGTCCCATCGTGGCCAGTCAGGGCGTGTGCGGGCTTCATTGATGGTGCATGGTTCAAGGCCTTCTTCAGCACACGTGCCTGCTAACATTGCGTAAGCACAGCCGTCATGTTCCCACACACTCGCGGCACTATCGCCCTGGCCTCCACCATCACCACGCTCCCCCTCGCCCTCGACAGGCTCGACACCAACAATGCTGCATGGCAAGGTACAGCCCTCCCCTCGTCCATCGTGCGTCCCAGCACCCTCATGCAGCATCTGGATGTAAGGCAATTCGGTCCACTGGCGCGTCGACCTTCGTAGCGGTTTGGGTTTGGATTTGGCAGGTGGGGTGGGCGAGTCGAGAGAGGGCGCAAGAGCCGGCGGAGGGACAGGAGAGAGCGGTTCAGGTACGATCGTGCCACTAGTTGCATCTGACTGACTATTGTGATCAGTTGCACCTAGATCAACCGACCCACTCAAGATGGGGCCGTCCAGGCACTCAAAAACAATGTTGCGCTCAACAGCGACGCGACCGCCATCCTTGAAGTAAATCCGATGCGCCGTACTCTCGGCATCAAATCCAACCCAAAAGCCCTCGCGGGCACACATGTCTAGCTTCGTGGGACCAGCGTCGTGCACCCAGACCTTGGCACCCCAAACTGGTACATTTGCCAGGCTTGGTTTCTGCTTATAGACGAGTTCGTAGGGTGTAGCACCGTCGAGTGCCTTTGTCACTGTACGATTCTTGACCCAAACACAATGTGCGATAGCCTCACCCCAGAGGGTCTTCGGGAGGCCGCTAGCGTGCAACATAGTCCGCACACGCTCGACGAGGGTGCGATTGAGTCGCTCGGCAACACCGTTGGACTGTGGGTGGTCATGGGTGGTAAGTTTCCGTTCTGTACCTTGACCCTCCAAGTGACACTTGAAGTTGTCACTCAGGTACTCCCCCCCACGATCCGACCACAAGCACTTCACCTTGGTGCTGAACTGGTTCCCCATCCACGCCTCAAATTCCGATACCTGCCAAAGGTGTCGAACTTGGCCCCCATGAAGTAGAGCCGCGTGTAGCGCGTGTGGTCATCTATAAATGAGACATAATAGGACTTGTGCGCTGATGTGGCAACAGGGGACGGTCCCCACACATTGCTGTGCACCTCGTCACCCAGCGCAGCCTGTCGCTTGGGTTCGCGCACCTTTCCGGTAGGTTTGCGTGTTGCCTTGCCATACTCACAGGACTCACACTGACCCATACTTTTATTTGAAGGATCCAATGCGACGCCTTCAACAAGACCTTTGGCAAGCATGTCTTGGATTGACGATGGAGCTATATGGCATAAGCAGTTATGGAGATCGTACATTGAGAGGACGTCCGTCCCTCCTGCTACTCCAGCAAACCCAGGTGCAACAATATGCTAGGCCCAGTATAAACCATTGACGAGCGGGATTTCACCCAACAGCTGCTTCGCACTATTGAAGATCCAACAACTGTCCCCACAGAACATTGCAGCATACCCAGCCGTGGTGAGCTTGGCAATAGAGACAAGCGTTGCTCCCATATTTGGGGCGTATAGCACGTCCTTGAGAAGAACATGGGTGACAGACTTCCCATTGGGTAACGCGATAGGGAGATCGCCTTTGCCAATAGCATTGAAGACACACTTGTCGGCCGCTTTGATGGGGGATGGGGGAATATCAATGTAGTTGTGTAGTTGTTGTCGGTAGGGCGTGAGATGTAGCGTAGCACCACTATCGTATAGTTCAACATTGGACGTAGTTGATGCTGAAGTGCGCACAAGTGTTGCATAATCATATGGGAGTTCCGTGCCAGAACCGTCGTCCGTGGTACCATCACCAGCTATTGTGAGCCATACAGCATCGGGCTCGCTGGGGGTCGTCGCCGCGTTGGCGCTCTGATTGCCTTTGGATCCGGAACCCTTGTTTTGCTTCCCGCGCGACTTCCAGCCCTTCAGAGCCTTGCCCGCTTGACCACCACCTTCGTCCCAGCAATCATCCTTGCGATGGCCTGGATGACCGCAGTTATGGCAGTTCCTGGTGAACCGTTTCTGCTGCTTCGAGCTATCCGCAGCAAATGCCGCATTGTCGCCTTTCGACTTGGATTTCCCGCCATCCTGAATCTGGAATCAGTCGTACTCGTCGAGAATGAGACTCATTAGATCATTGGGGGTAATAGTCTTGGCATTTAGCTTTATGGATGATGAGATCGAGGAAAGGATGGTGTTATACGAACGAGGTAGGGATGCGAAGATGATATTGAATAGGTCGTCGTCGAGCATTGCCACCATCTTTTAGTTTCAGCTCTCTGAGCTGATGCCTCAACTCGACACTGATGACGAACGATCATTGCTCGAATAGGGATCTGAGAATGTCATAGTACTCTTGTGCAGTAGATTTCCCAAGTAGTCTGACGAAGAGTGAGTTGGGGATAACGACAGCAATCTGCTGCTTGACGATGGCGTCCTTTTCGAGCCATCCTTTAACGTGTTTCTGGTAATCCTCCATTGCTTGTTTCTCAGTCACCATCATTGGCGCCCAACCCGGCGATTGCCCATCCGCTGGGTCAATGGGTTTCCTCATCGTTCCGGTGAGGTGACCCAACAGGTCCCTCATGGCCAATGACAGTTCTAATTGGCCCTTCCAAATTGGCCAATCCTTGCCGGAAGCATCCAGCTTTGGGACCTTCAGGAAGTCGTCTCCGAGTTTAAATTGGTGAGACATTTGAGATATGATGGGAGTAAATCTGCGGGGTTCTGGATTTGGCTAAAGCGCAGGGCTCATAACCTGTAGGAATCTCAGTGAATAGGAAAGTCACTATCGGATTGATAGCTACCTGTAGGAATCTAATACAGGAGCATAAGTACTAGCTAATAGGAATAGAACTGTATGTCTTACCTCAGTGAATAGGAAAGTCACTGAGGTATCGTCGAGTGAGCGAAGAGTATATGTATGAAGAGTACGCGATTAGTAAGCAAGCGGTGACTTTGTCCGTCGTACAAAGAACAAAGCATAAAGGACAAAGCATAAAGTATCCGACAAGCGCGGTCGGGGCTCATAACCTATAGAATACTCTGTAGGAACTCAGTAAACACTTGTATTAGTTGTGTGTAGCTAGACATACCTGTAGGAACTCAGTAAACACTGAAGAACCTACAGTAGTGAGGAAATTCTAAGTACACTCTACAATTAAGTAAGCAGTGGCTGTACCAGCACACCAAATATATCCAACAAGACCCTCGTAGAACTATGAACCAAATTGAGTTACAGGACACATCAGTAGATGTGGGCACGTGTACCTTAACAGCATGCTTGTCGTATTTTATGCCGTCGCGTTCGATATCGGGGTGCGGCTGCACGAGCAAGAGGCTCAGACGCCAACCGGAGCAGGTGGGGTTAGGCCAACAGGGCGGGTGCGCAAACAGGTGGGATGGGGCTGCAGGCGAGACGGATGGAGGTGTACTGCGCAACCACAAACGGGCGGGGTACAACACGCATTGTTGGGTGTGGCTGCACGAGCAGGAGGCTCAAACAGCAGGTGCGGGTAGGACGCAACATGTGCTGAGAGGAAGTAGTCAATGTATAAACAAGGGTGAATCTGACTCATCATTGATACTGGTATCTATACGAGGGCAGACTCTACATCCTTCTTTGCTAATGGGCGCACTTTGGGTTGTGGTGCAATGGCCTTGGATGCGCGTTGAGTTGCGGCGACGGTGGAAAACGGTTGCCAATTGCCAGTGGACAGTGGGGGTTCATGGTGGGAAGGAAGGAGCTCTTGCAATGGCCTTGGAAGCACGCCGAGTTGCGGTGATGATGGACGACAGTTGTAATAGGCAAGGTGGGGGTGCGAGTGGGTGGGTCTGAGAACGAGCAGTACCGTATGGACTTAGAGAAAAATTTGAACTATAGCTTACCTAATTCCTAACTTGCTTACTGTCCCACGTTCGTTTGCAGCTGCACCCGCCCCAGCCCACCTGCTTGTTTGCAGCCCAGCCACTCGTTCCCAGCCCCAGCCGCTCGTTTTCAACCCCACCGGTCAGTTTGCACAAAGAAAAGAAAAGAAAAGAAAAGAAGGTAAGTACCTCCCCATTCGACCCGCTCACTGCACCCCTCCCAGTCTGTTTGTGCCCATCTGCGTGCCCACCTGCGTGCCCTCACAGTCCCAGTCCGTTCGTGCCCATCCGCATGCCCATCCGCGTGCCCATCCGCATGCCCTCCCAGTCCGTTCATGCCAATCCGCGTGCCCATCCACGTGCCCTCCCACTCGTTCATCCGCTTTGCCCAACTGTTGGCGCCCGCCCCATTCGTGTGCCGTCCCCTCCCACCATCCCCACCTGTTTGTGCCCTCCCACCTGTTCGTGCCGTCCCTAACCCAATGTCGGTGTCATCGGTGTAGGATGAGGGGTGGAGCGGTGTTCGTGTTCACCGTTCCCACACAAGTCTGCAATGTGGCCGAGTGTCAGAGTGGGTGGGGGGCAAAGAGGAAGGGTGGCTGAGGGAAGGAAGGGTCGGGAGGACGCAACCTTGTTGTTGCGTGAGTGAGGACGAGAGAGAGAGGGAGAGGAAAGCACGCGTTGACATGACCTGTCGTCAGTGTGGTGTTGGTGTAGTCGGCATCAACGGCGTAGGGCAGGAAGAGGGGTGGGTGAGGACGTGACCTCCTTGTCGTGTTGGTGGTGACGAGGGAGAGGGAGAGCAGACCGTGCGACAACGACAACGACGACCCTTCGTCAGTGCGGTTTGTGTGCCCTCCCACCCCTTTGCGCAATCCCCACACGTTCGTGGCCCATTTGCACCCCATCCCCAACCATTTGCATACCCACCCACCCATTTGTGCGGCACGCCCTCCCACCCATTCGCGCTGTCCCCTCTCGTACACATGCCTTCCCACCTGTTCGTGCCATCCCCACTCGTTAGAGCGTCCTTCCGCCTGTTCACCACCTGTTCACCCCCCTCGTACCATCTCCCACCCATACACTTCCCCCCTCCCGCACTTCTCGCACCCAATGACGGCGATGGTTCCCAGCCCACCCACTCAATCCATCCGCTCAAGTCGTTACTACCCACTCACTCTAAATATTATATTTTGTTGTAAATAGTACATCTTTAATGCAAGTTTGTTTTGTCCTGTTCTGAGTTGTGTCAATCCAGCCCACTGTGTCGAATTGTGCTTGCTATGCTAGTACCACACTGCTGAGCTATGGACGATGTGCCGCTGTGAGTACTGTGACACTGCTGTCACCCTGTCAGACAGTGTTGCCATGCCTCTGCCAGCATTGATGTTGCTGTAGCCCTGACATGCCGAGTGCCTGAGACCCTGAGGTGACTGTGGCTTACTGTATGAAATGCTGTAACTGTGTGACTGGTTGTGTGACTGTCACTAAATCAAGATTTGCTGATGTTGGGACTTCAGCGACTCCTGTCGCTCCGCCTTCAAACTCCTCAAAGACGCTTTCACGTCTGCTCCTATTCTCACTCACTGGGTTCCTGACACTCCGCTCATCCTAGAGACCGACGCCTCCGACTATGCCATCACTGGCATTCTCTCCATCTGGTGCCCGGATGAAGAGATTCAGCCTGTTGCTTTCTATTCCTGGACTTTGTCCACTCCAGAGCTTAACTATGATACCCATGATAAGGAGTTACTGGCAATCCACGAGTCTTTCCGGACTTGGTGTCATTACCTTGAAGGCTCCGCCACTCCGGTCGACATTGTCACCGACCACAAGAACCTCAAATACTTTGCGACAACTAAACTCCTAACCCGCTGGCAAGCCCAGTGTAGAGACTCGCTCGCCTCTAGGTTTGTAGGGAGCATTTCTGCCGTTTTACGGGTCCCTAGTATCCTCCAGACTTCGCATTGTCCATCCGTCCACATCCGTGTCCTCGTCTTCCACTTCGGTGCATATCCGTGATTTTGTCCGTTCATATCCACTTTTGTCCGCTTATGTAATCTGTTCATCACATAGACTTGTTTCCTTCGCATTTTACCCCTTTCCAGTAGCATTACTCATTGCAGTTCTTTTATTGATCCTCCATAGTTACTGGTAGACTATAAAGTCTGTACTTCATATTTTTAAATCCATCTTTTCATTCCTCCATCATCTCGCACTCAATATTTTCGTTCACTCACGAGTCCGTGGCTGCGTATCGCCAGACTCCGTGTCTCTTTTCTCGCTCGAGTGACCGGACGACTCTACCAAATCCCTACACAAGAACCCCTGGGTCGTAACCCACTCACACACAACAATTCTTATTTCTACACCAGTGGTCAGAGTTCCTTTCTCAATTTAATATGATTGTTTGCTTTCGCCCTGGATGCCTCAGAGCAAAGCCTGATGCCCTCACTAGATACTGGGACATCTATCCCAAAGAGGGGGATAAGGACTATGCTCACGTAAACCCTCATAATTTCTGTCCTGTATTTTCTAATGAGCAGCTTGCGGCATCCCTCTGGGCTACCTATTTAGCTGGTCTGGTCCTCTGGGCTGGTGCACTCTTTGACTCCAAACTTTTACATAGTGACATTCTTTCCTCCCTCCCTTCTGATCCTGTGGCTTCCATTCACCTGTCTACATCCGAACCCCCCGACTCTCGTTGGTCTGTTGACTACAATGGTTATCTCCGTCTTGACGATCACATCTATGTCCCTGATGCGAATGACCTCCAACTCCATGTCCTCTGATACAAACACAACCATTCCCTCTCTGGACATTTCGGATGGAATTGGACCTTGGAACTTATTTGATGCGAATTCACTTGGCCAGGACTCTGGACATTCATAACAGAGTACATTTCGTCCTGCACTACCTGCACACATGCAAAAGTTCCTAGACACAAGCCTTACGGACTCCTTAAACAACTCCCTATCCCCGAGAAACCCTGGAACTCCATCTCCATGGACTTCATTGAGCAACTCCCTTCCTCCTCCGGTTTCACTGCAATTCTCATAGTAGTTGATCGTCTTTCCAAACAGTGTGTTTTCATTCTGATGCACGACATGATCACATCTCCGGAGTTAGCGAAACTGTTCCTCCTCCATATGTTCTCTAAGCACGGAGTTCCTTCCCTTTTCACCTCCGATTGCGGCTCCGAGTTCATCTCTCATTTCTTCCATTCCCTTGGGAAAGCCCTCAATATCCACCTTCATTTCACCTCCGGTTATCATCCGGAAGGAGACAGTCAAACAGAGTGTATGAACCAAACCCTCAAGCAGTACCTACAGAGCTACTGTAACTATCAACAAGACAACTGGTCCAAACTCCTGCCCCTCGTGGAGTTCTCGTACAACAATGCTCCGAACGCTACCACTGGCATTTCTCCATTCTTCGCTAACAAAGGCTACCATCCCAACATCTCCATACATCCGGAATGCGATCTCACCTCCAAGCGAGCTCATGAGTACTCCATCGACCTTGACTCTTGACACACATTCCTTCGTGAGGAAATGGCTGCTGCCCAACTGTGATACCAAGGACCTGCGGACGCTAAACAATCTCTGGCACCGGACTTTAAAGTCGATGACTTGGCCTTCGTCAAAGCCAAGTACTTCCCCACAACTTGGCCCTCGAGGAAACTCTCAGAGAGAAACCTTGGGCCATTCCTTATCATCGCGCAGCCAGGAACTCATTCCATTACCCTCCATCTGCCCAACTCAATGAAAGCCATTCATCCAGTCTTCCACATCTCATAGATAGAACCCACTGTACCCAACGTCATTCCAAATAGGGTACAACCTCCGCCTCCTCCAGTTGAAGTTGACGGAGAACCGGAGTTTGAGATCTCTGAGATTCTTGACTCCAAAATCGACAAAAGACGTCGTAATTGCAAGTTACTCTATCTAGTCTGATGGGCTGGATATGAAGGTACAGATGAAGAAACATCTTAGCTCTTGGCTACTGAACTAGGCCACACCTCTGAACTTGTCCATGATTTTCATCTCCGATATCTGGACAAGTCCAGACCTCCCTCCATCTGATCGTGACGAAACAATTGCATACAACACAAAACAAAACTATGTACAAGGAGGGTGGGCGAGGTATTCTACTCTTTTTCTACTATCTCTACCTCCATCTCCACCTCTGCCTCTGCCTCCGATTCCTCCTCCGAATCCTCTTTTTCCTTGTCTTCTTTTTCTTCCTCTCCTTCGTCCTCCAAAATCTCCAACTCCTCCTTCTCGATTTCCCCGTCTCTGTACTTGGCCCTCTCCTTTGTCAGCGTGGGAGTTCCCCCCGGACTTCCTCCGCCTGCCACTCGTCGGCCAGGTCCAACTCCACCTCTCCGTACAGCTCCGCCACCTTCAACTCTACTAGCTGTCACAGCCAGGAGTTCTGCTTGTCAAGGTGGAGGTTTTGCCCCCTCAGCACCTCAAGAATCTCCCAGAGGACCTTGGAGTTGGATGACTTCTTTGTCTTCTTCATTGCCACCGTTTTGGAACCACTAGGCTCCACGCTCACTTGCTCCACCAGAGCCCTTCTTCTTCTTTTCTCTGGTCTCTCCTCTCCGGGCCTCTCACACTTGACCTTCGTGTCGCGACACTCCAGGCACGATGTGGCCCTACCAGGCCCGCGAATGTAGTCAAGCCCACGCTCATCGCACTGGCTGCACACCGGAGGCTCCGAAGCCCTCTTCTTTCTGGCCTGGATGCTTTGCTGTGCCCGGACTTCCTCCGCCTGTCACTCCATTAGTCCCTATCACACTGTGTTGATGGCTCTGCTCACCCTTTTCTTGGCCTTCTTGGCCTCCGCCCAACACTTTTTCTCCTCCTCTGCCTTGCACCTCTCTGCCTCCTCACGTGCCTTCCGCTCCGCTTCCTCCTTCCATGCCTTGGCCCTCTGTCGACGCTTATTGTACTTGCCGTTGCTGAGCACCTTGTCGTCGTCCTTGTTCTCCACAAGCTGGGCATCGGACCATTTCTGGATGTCATGAATATCAGACATGGTGGTGGTAGGAAATAAGAAGCAAGGAGCTGATCATGCCGGACTTTATACTGCATGGACATTCGGACTCCGAAATTGAACTCCACATTGTTTCTTTTCTAGGCCTTCAGGGGTTCAGGCCTAAGAGGGGGATACTATCATATCCATAATATTCGCCAAGTCCAACTCCAGACCTCCAGACCAAACTCCTCACTAACTCCGGAGTGTTCTCGTCCAAGACGTAGTCGTGGGCGATTGGACTTGTATACCCAACACTCTATCCCTTTACACTCTTCTCCATTTCATTCTTATGCTAGACTACATCTAGTTACGCTACGCAGTTACATAGTCTTCCATAGTATTACTCTGGACCTGACCTGTGGACTGCGCTTCTGCTTACTCTACAATACCCCGGACTCCGTATATAAACTCAAGTACTCCAATGTTTTACCTTAGTTCAAATATCGACTTGATTAAACTCCTGTCACTCTCATCTCACTCTGACCATTTCCGCTTAGGTTCTAACTAGGGCTTTTCAAGGGTATAGGAAACCCTCAAGGGTTGTGGGTAAGGGTATGTGAGGGTAAGGGTAGGGGTATGGTTCTTGAGTACCCTTACCCTTATGTATACCCTTGGTGGGTTTACTCAAGGGTATCTATGCTAAGTATTTGTATTGAAAAGTCTAGTTGCCAGCTTATAATTCTAACCTAAACTTCTATGATGGTTAGCAATAATAGTGGTATACTAATATTAACAATCTCAATAGTACTAACCCTGATAATCCTAACCCTGACAATTCTAATCTTGATTCAACTTTGTAGGTGTCTACTATTTTTGATCTTAAAATGCTTGTACCTCAGGTATATCTCAACTGGATTGTTCAGTTTTTAAATGGGTAGATAGCCCTAATCATGTTGTATATTTTATTCTGCCAACAAGAAACATGAAAGTGTAATGTAGATTCACCCAAACATGATTAAATCTACATACATTTGTAAATGACATGCAATTTTAGATTGCTTGTATATCAATCATTCCTAGCTCATTCTCTTTGACCAAGAGGTGGTTAGAAGGCCTATAGCCCATAACATATTTCACATATATAGAGTGAACCTTCCAGAAGTAGTCCAAATGTATAGAGTACCAATCTTTAACCAGAATACTACTAGTACATGGGTTTTCAACTTTTTCTAATATAGTAAATTTGTTATTATAACCACAAAATAGACTGTCATATCTAAGGGTATCAAGGGTATACCCACCAAGGGTATGAGTAGGGGTCCAATTTTCTGTACCCTTGTAAAATCCATACCCTTGACTGAGGGTAAGGGTTTTTGGAGGGTAAGGGTGTGGGTAAGGTCACAAGTACCCAAGGGTTTACCCTTGATAAGCCCTAGCACGCATTGGTGCCATCGTGGCACCATCGTCATCGTCGTCCTTGCTGTCGCCGCGTTGGGTGATGGGTCCGATCGGGTACACGTTGTTGTTGTATGGTGCCATTGACAACACTAGGTGGCGTCATGAGGTGGGTGTTGCGAAGAGCGCGAAGGATGGTGTGGGCGCACCTGATGGCATAGAGGTGGCATCGAGCAGGCCATTGGGCTCCTCGACAGCTGGAGGGGAGGTGGTGATGGTGGGACGATGCGCATGGATGGCGCTCGTCACACCGTCGTCGTCCTTGTTGTAGTTGCATTGGGTAGTGGGTGAGTCGGGTGGTAGGACGTGTTGGATATATTTGGTGTGCTGGTACAGCCACTGCTTACTTAATTGTAGAGCGTACTTAGAATTTCCTCGCTACTGTAGGTTCTCTAGTGTTTCATCAGCAAATCTACACACTACTTACAGCAACTTAAAGCAACTTATAGCTCATTTAAGTAGTGTACCAGTAAAGTGCATGGCAAGTAATCATTACTTGTAAAAGCTACAACCATCTCTGGAATATACTTACCCATTGCTTATTGACTTACTGCAAACCCGCCCAAGTGAGACAATAAGTGGATTGCGATCAATAAGGCACAAAAAGCGGTAGATTAAGTAATGGTGCCCCAACATGCCGGCTGCCATACAATAAGTAAAGAAAAAGGTGATAAAAGGAGTGGCTGAGATTTCATGTTTCGAGAAAAAGTAAAAACCAAAAAAGAATGTAGCACAGCGGAGAGCAGGAAAATGGCCGAAAGTGGGTATCAGCACCTGGTGGGCTGGGTGCAGATCAGCCAGGGGTGGTATCAGGATGACGCAGTGGAGACGACAGAGTAGGAATGCAGTGAAAAGCGGGTATCAAGAGCCAGGACCTAGAAGGTTGAATGTGAATCAGCTGGAGGTGGTATCGGGACAACATGACAACAAACGATAGGGAGAGCAGCCAAGGACGAAGACGATGGCCTAGTAGGGACAACATGGAGAGATCCTAAAGCAGAGCCAGATTGATGATCAGTAACTTTCCTTCCGAGCAGACAGACTTACAGGGATTATCTACGGATCGTCCACAGTGGTGACGTTGGCCGACGAGGCCCCTTCCCGCCTTGGGGCCAATGTCAAAGGAGTATTCTGCGCCATTTCAACGATGGCCGCAATTTCAGATGCTGTGCGCTTCTTCAATTTTTCCGTGAGTTTTCTTGTTGATGTGCCCCAGTTCTGGTCAGAGAATACAAACGCGAAGTGGCTATCCTTGCCAGAGTGTTCATTCAGCTTTATCGGCGTCTTTGGGACACTGGCCTTGCCCTCCATAGCCTTGATCATCTTGTACATGATGTGCCCCTTCGACGCCATAGATAAAGCACGGTGGAGCTTGATCATGTATGCTATGAATGTCTGAGAATATTATAAGCTATAAACAAATTGTACCGCTGCTCCACATAAACCAATGATGCCACAGTAAGTGTGCAACGACGGAGAAATGGCGAGGACATTCTGCATGGCACCATTGACATACTGTAAGTGCGCCGAGTCGAGGAGTTGAAGCAAGAAGTTGGAACGGAATGCTTTCTTTGGGTGGCTGGCATTGAGGTCTGCAAATAGGAAGGTATTGCTCACGAGGAGCATGTCAGCCATGTCCCTAACTTCTCAATCATCATCGGCACACTGCAAGAAACTCATCACAATTGCAAGAGCAGTGGAGCCGATGTTGTGTCGCCAGTCACACACGCATTGATATGCCTGTTTGAGCTTGTCTGTATCCAGTCATAAGAGCACAAACTGTGACGCACCACAGAAACTATAGGCCCTTGTCAACTGAAGTCCATGGAGGCCGAGTCCAGGTCATGGTTAGAGTCGACAATCAATGACAGTGCATAAACAACACCGCCCTGTGTGACAGACCAAACATCGACATTGCCACCTGCCCACAATAGTAAGGTCAGGATCAGTACCCTCTGCCATTTACCATCAGCGAGCAACTCAGCGGGGAGGCTGGCTTTCATATAACGTCCATTGCCCAAGCTAGATGTTATAGAAGGAGTGGTCTCAGTGGACAGACCAGGTGTTTTCATAACTGCACCACGTTCAGCCACATTCATCAACTGGCTTGATGTATGTTTGATGGGTGCTGAAGCCTGTGACACTACGAAGTTGGAAGACGAGGTGAACGAGCTGCGGGCATTCTCGTTTGTTGGGGCTGCCTTGACTTTTTTGGCAGGCGGTGCAAGCATGTTGATGCAAGACTGCATAACGGGTAAGAGGGTTATCAGTAATCAATTGGTAGTTCGACACGCCAGCATACCATATTTGTGAAGCGAGAAGCAGCCATCAGGTACCAAGGCGCAGCAGGCCGTGCAGTATTTACGTTGCAGTCGTCCCCCTCCATTGTCTCATCTGGTTCCGTCTCTTCACCTGAGAGGTCGCCCTCCCACATATTGGCCATGGTGCCAGGTGCATCGTCGGTGCGGCTGGTATCGTGTTCCATTTGTTTCAGAGAGGTCAGTCCTGCATCTGGGTCGAGCCTGGGTGGAAGTCCAGTGATCTCTGCAACGTGCTGGCCACGAAATTTGTGAGGGGATAACTCCCAAGACCATGTTATGCATTACTCACACTGGTGTCCTTTGTAGTCTTCAGGGCATCCTCATGCTCTAGGGCATTATTGCAGTCATCTCCAAAGCCACCATAGTAAGTCTCTTCATCGTCCAAGGCTGCGTCACAGGCCTGATGCTCAATGCTCATTGCTCCAGTGCTTTGCGTTGTGTTAGAGAGGATAGTCAATGGCGGCGCAATGGCGGAAGATGTGGTGGACAGGGGCCTTGTCAAGGTGCCGGTGCGGTATCCCTTTGGTGGCACACGTGATGTCCAATCCTTAACCCTGGAAAGTACATGTTCCTTGCTGACAGTTTCGCTGGACAAGGATTTCTGAATCATATTGATGAAGAAAAGAGTGGATTCGGTGAGTAATAACATGAGGCTCAGAGTGCGGAGACAGCTTACTTGGAGTTGTCGTCCCAGATGTGTTCCAATTCACACGAATCCACTTGAGGCTGTGCCTGGCCATGGACCTTTGCTGCCGCTGACTCCAGTTGCTTTGATCTCAGGCGTTGAATTTGTGTGGCGGCAATGATCTCGCGAAGACTGAGCCCGTTACCAGGCTTCTTCGACTGCCTGGCAGTTGGCTGAGGGCCAGTGCCAACATTTGCATCCTCGTTGAGGTGCGCTTGGTCTACTAGTAGATGTTTCAACAGATACTCATTCAAAAGGTATGTACAGTTACCTTTCAGGACATTAGCAGCTACAACAGCATGCTTAACTGACTTTGGCATAGTTGGACGAA
>JBBPRO010000330.1:0-19406 GCA_038093055.1 Boletus mariae | reverse complement strand
TGAAAAACATTAGCTTCCCTGCCACTGACGCGTGGTGGGATCGGCAGTTGTCGTGATGACATCACAGTGCTAGTGTTGCCGCGAGGCGAATCGAATCGAATCGAAGGGGTAGTTTAACCTGAGTTCGACATAATTCGAGGCCAGGCGAAGCGGCCTCTCTCCGCCTCTCGAAGTGAGCACGAAGTGTCCGGAAACACGGTTCGTTACTTCCAACCAATTAAATGATTCTGTTGAACTAGGACTAATAATGGGGTACTACTCGTTATCGCTCTGCTACCGCATCAACTCATATCAACTGCTCTTGAACTTTGAAGTGATTGGATGGTATAATCCCTCTGCATCCGCAACCAGACTCGATCCAGGATGAAATTGAGTCGGTCCTAATTAGTTGGGTCACATCTCAGTGTTCTCGAACTATGGCGAAGTGGCACTTATCCGAGACGAAGCGAACTAACCTCGAAGTTACTCCGCCTCGACAGCAACACTACGTCACACAGGATGGAGGACTGCTAGCTTCAAGAGACATCGTGTGCTCAGTTCTCTACTCACCCTGGATCTTCCAGTATGAAATCTGATGGTTGCCCTGGCCGAGCCAAAGCTCATGTCCGAAACCCTCGGAATACCAAAGAAGTATAGATTATCATCGAATGGCAACATGTTGATTTGTGTAAGAGAACACTGACAGGGTAAGCATACAGTAACAATCGTGGGGAGAACGAATGATAGTAAATGGAACAACTCGCGACCCTTAGAAGAGAGACCCGTGGGCAACAACGCCAGCCACCAACGCAACGCCGGCCACCCCACCGAAAGAGATTTTGGAAACACTGTGCGACGAGCTGCCGCCTAGATTGTCTCGAGGTTTAGGCACTCCCGCTTTACAGGGTTTATGGATGACCTACTTGACAATACGCCACCGCCGCCAGTAGTACTACCACCACTCGAACAGGTGAAAGTTCCAGAGATGCAGGAACTTCCTTCAGGGCAACCTTGAATACACGTAAGTCCATCGTTTTCATCGTTGGTGGTGTCACGTACACCCGCCAAGGGCGTCATTGCAGCAAATCTCGCCAGAGCTACAGCAGCTAGTACCACCGCAGCATACCGATCCCGAATCACAACAGGTACTTCCGCCACAAGTCTGGGATGTTGTTGGGCAGCACCTGTACATAGTGTGTCAATATCAGCATACAGGACGGTGCAACGGTCTTACCCACTACCCATGCACTGTGGCGTTGGCGAGATCAGCACATGGTTACTCGAAACGTTCAAAACGGACGTACGCTGGTACCGTCTGGGCAGTAATTTACAGAGTCACACTGGATAGGTTCAGTGAGACGCGAAGTTTGTTCAAATACTTAAGCCATGAATATACACACGCAGAAATTACCGTCTGGAACGCATGTATCGGGGAAGTTGGGGCAAGGAGCTGCGTAACGGTCAGCAGGGACATACCAGAAACATGGAGAAACCAAACTCACACCACCCGATGGAACAGCCGCTTTGTCTCAATGTAAACTTGTTGAAGCTGCGTTCCAAGAGCTGATGTATGACACCTGATGACACGGCCGAGCTGGACTGAAGTCCATTCCGGGGAATGTCTGCTGCAATCAGTTGCAAGCACGTTAACAGGGCGAAGAGCAAGGTAATCATGAACGCGTGTCTGAGCGTCGACCAGTTTCCAGTCCCTTGCTTTATAGCAGCATGGATTTGCCATGTGCCGTAAGACGTTGTGCATTGTTCCTGACAAGGACAAGCGTCCTAGTCTGGTGACCAGTCGTCACTACATAGAAGCGCCCAACGTTCAACCTCCACCATCACCTTGGCAGACGCTAAGGACGCCACTGTCGCCGGACCATCATTCAGCAGCAATCGACTTACGAACATCAGGGCCGAGGCCTGTCTTGTACATTTCCCTGTGTAGCATGCTTCATGCACAGGAAGTGTAATCCTTGCGGCCAATTGATTCGTTGTTTTGTACTCGCACAAGGACACCTGAATCTAGACAAGAAGTGGAGGAATGCCATGTCGTCAACCTGGCTGGCAGGTTGCCGTACCGCGCCGAAAAGAGTGGGAGATTGGAACCGACATCGATACGAAAGCGGGCAGTGGGTTGGTGAACATGTTGGGTCGGCGTGCTTGAGACCTGATATTTATTGTGATTCATAATGGACGTTCCACTTTGCGAGTTTCCAAGAGAACCTTTCCAAAGCGGCGAGTGCGCTCCACGCACAAGTATAATGCATAAACAATTGGCCTGTCGCAACGATATGCATTATGAGCATATCTACTGTACGCGTTGCCTTTTTGTAGGACGATGCACGCTTTCCTCTGTGTCGGTCCTCGCATGCTTGGTCGGCGCACTCGTGGCTAGCTCCCGATCTTCATGTCTTCGTCGTGTGCGTGTCGTGACAAGCGTATGTCCGTCGACGGTGCTTGCACACTTGGAGCACATGCATGGAACCAGGCTCGTCTGCTTCCTCTATGCCCCCTCGTCAATCCGAGGCAAGTCTGAAACGACAGCACCTTGAAGTCACTCACCATGGCAAAAGACGACCGGCTTGGTTCTGAATACAATTCGGAAGCCTAGAGTGGTCGACGCATCGTTATCATGTGAGGAAGCAAGAATCTGTGTAGAATCTGACAAGGATGTGCGGAGGTATAAGTTAAAACTGCGCCGCCACCTCAACTTTCTTGCAATCTGATAAGATGTATCTCGTCTGCTGAGACGCAACGTGGAAGTAGTCAATTCTAGGGGAGCTATTATCACTGGTCATCGCTTTTCATTGATTGTCTTCATGTCCCGAGCTGACAGCTTGTGACAGGGTTCTGGTAATACGGTTATTCTCAGTTGGGAATAATTTTACAGATACTATGCGACAGAGGATTGGTTAGTTTTCCAGTACGACCCCACCCGACAGCAACGCGGCGCACCATGTCCACGGTGAACCCGATCTCGTACGTCCTCGGAACCCTACGTTCTCTGGCACCCCTGCCCGCGTCAGCAATCAATCGAATCAACGCAATTTGCACGACGACCCATGAATTCGGTGTAGATCAACACTCTAGCCGACTCGGGCCTGCGCAGAACAATGACCAACGGCAATGCAGGTCTTGGACCATATCCAAGATCCGAACCTCGACGCGCTTTTCACGGATTACTGCATATGAGAGGCGCAGACCAAGACTATGTCGAACCCCAAGGCAAGGAGCGACTCGAACTTGCACTTGCGGATTGCTTGTTTGATCACCGCTCGTTGAAATTGACAGATGGATAATCATGGCTTTTCTCAAAATTGCTGCCATCTCAACTGCACAAAGTGCAACGACAAGATGCCCCCGATGATGTGAGACAAGTCAAGCGGCTGAAGAGTTGACGAATGTGCGCAGGCCCATAGTCGCGTTCAAGTCGGTCTCCTGACAGTATCGTCTCTTTGTTTGTTTGTGCTAACCATTGTTCTCAGCGCTCAAAGTGGTCCCGAGAACGCCCCGTGGGGATGATAACAGTGAATTTGACTTGAACACCCCGAACCGGCAGAGATTCTTGCTTCAAATATTGGGGTCATGGGCGTGCCAAAGCTAGATCGTCATCAACGCAATGTGTGAGACTATGAAAAACTGGCCAAATGTCTTTGACTACCAAATCTATTCATTGGCGAACCAGCGCATCTCTTTGAAAATGATTGTATTCTAATCGTCCAATGCTATGCGAGGAAAGCAAAAAGGTAAAATGTAGAGAACGCAAAGTCCCCCAGGACAGCGATATGAATATGCAATGCTAGAAATCACAACATGAGAAAGCGTTCAACACAATTGCCACATCTTGACATAGTCACTGTCAAAACGAGAGTGAGCATCTGCGCACGGCGGCCACACTCCACTCACAGTTGAAACGCGCGATTGCTGGCGCTCGACGGCCATGTCGCACTCCATGTGCTCTGCGCCGACGCGAAATCGCGCATCGCGGCTGTATCAAACGGTGAGTATCCCCTAACTCAGACGGGACGTGTACGCACTTGCCGAGCCATCATACCACGGCTTGCCACCGACGCCGTCCGGGAACCACCCCGAAGTACCTCCGGCCGCGAGGTTAATCACCAGGTAAAACTCTATCACAAACGTTATGAATCAGGCACGTGGAAAAAAAAAAGTGGGACGCACGTTGATCAAACGGCGCAGCTGCCGTACCCCCATACGCCGTCGACCACGGATCCTGAATCTCGATATACTTGCCCGACGACATGTTCATGGCCACCGTCGGAAAGCCGCCCACGTTGAAAAAGTACGAGTCCGTGTTCTTGCTCGCAATGTCGAGGTTGATCATGGCTTGCAGCCGGTTGTCTGTGTAAAAGCGCATCCAGCTGCCGGTCCACTCCATCGCGTAGACGTGAAAGTCGCTCGCAAAGTTGCCGCGCTTGGTGCTCACCCAGCCATACAAACTCTTGAGGAGGTTGGAGATGCTGGTGGAGCCTGCGCACGGTCGGGTTCAGCGCCACGGACACGTGGACGATGGCTTACCAACTGAGATGGGGGTGCTTCCCGAGGGAAAGGGACCATAGTTGAGGGTCGAGCGCACATAGTTGGATCCCTGAGCGGGGTACGACGGCATATTGCCTCTCGCCTCCATAATCTGCAAAAGGTGTCACACAAGAGCGAGGCACACATGGGTAGACATACGTCAATCTCGCCGCTCGCGGGCCATGCGCCGTAGACACCAGTGCCCTGGGTGGCAGAGGTGTCGTTACCGTCGGGGAGCATCCATATCGCGGGCCATAGCCAGTCGCCTTGGGGCAGCTTGGCACGGACCTCGACCTTGCCGTACTTGATGGTTTTTTTGCCGCGGGTGTTGATGCGGCCGCTCATGATGGGGTTGATGACGGTGCCAGCCTGGGCAGAGGAGACGGCGGTGCATGCGTTGGTGCCACCGCCAGAGGACGACGAGGTCGAGTTGGAAGACGTGGTCGAATTCGTCGAGTTTGTACCGCCAAAGCCATTGGTAACGGTCGAGTTTCCCCCGCCAGTGGTGGTGGTGTTGGTGGTCGTAGTCGAGTTCCCAGCGCCGGTGGTTGTACTGTTGTCTTGCCTTTTTAGGAGATAGGGCATGACCCACGCTCCTTGGTCGACAGGGCCAGTGCCTACCATGCCACTCAGTCACTGACCGAGCTCAGTTCACTTGCCACGTACCGTTATTATCCGCAGTGCAGCCGTCTAGCGTGTATGTCGCACCGTCCAAGACGGAGCTATAACCTCCGGAGATTGTATCGCTGGTGAGTGTTGGCATGATGAAGAGCTGTCCGTTTGAGAGGTACACATTGTTCGGGGAATTGGTTGTCATCTCAAACTCGCCGTTTCTACGAGGCATGTAGATCGATGTATCTCTGTTGGTTGTGTTACTCACCCGAATCCACCCAGCTCGATGTCGTATGACCAGGTGTTGGAGTCGAGGCTGCTCCCAGTGAACTGCTCATCGAGGACGACGCAGAGCTGGTTGTCTTGAAGAAGGTGCACGGTCTTGTATCCACGGAAGACGAGGAGGCCTGCGATGCCGATGCCGATGATGAGGCATGCAAAGGTGACCCATTTACTGGCGCGCTCGAGGAGTGTGGGCTTGAGTGCGAGCCAGGGCTTGTCCTCGTGCTTGAGTTTCTCACGCAAACGGGTGGATGGCATTGCCTTTTTCTGGATTGGTGGCAGGGGAAGTGCTGTCGTCGAGTTTGCGTTTGAGGGCACATTGAAGAGGACGGCGTTGTTTGGCGTGGGCGGGGACCAGGTGCTCGAGGGCCGGGATGCGGGGGAGAGGAAGGGTGAGCGAAAGGTGATTGTGGTTGCGGAGCTGTTTCTGGGAATGGTAGGTGATCCGACATCTGGCATTGCGGCAGCGGCTGAAGAGCGGTACAGGTTGGTGCTCATGTTCGAAAGCGATCCGGTCGAGGAGCGATAAGTCGACAAGAACGGTGGGTAGGGCATCGGCAAGCCCTCTGGGGCGGGGGTGTCCATGCGTGGGGAGCGGCGGGCGAGCATGCGGATGGACTCTGCGCTGCCCTTGCGGGACACACGGCCTGGGAGGGGGTCGGGGTAAGCCTGGAAGGGGAATGCTGACGGCGGGGGGCGCTGCTGTGCATCGTACAGGTCGTCGTGCTCTGCGCTGAGCGCGAGCTGAGAACGGCGGCGGCGGTTGCGGGTTGTCTTGCTCACGGAGGGGGAGAGCGAGCTGCGGGGTGAGTCGGAGTCGAAGGTGTTGTCGACGGGCTCGTCGGCGAGGAAGAAGGGGCGGGGCGGGGCGAGGGGGTGCCCTGTGAGAGAGTCGTCCTCGCTGGACATATGTGTAATACTTTCAAAGGTGCGTTTTGATCATATTTAACATAAAACGAGGACCTTCCAAATCGGGACAATCTCAGATGTATTTAACACGCATTTCGTCGCACTTTTCGACATGGACTACGACAGATACGACGCAACTCTCCACTGGATATTCAAGCAGACTCAGGGAGATGCTTGGTTCAGACCAAACGAAGACTCAGTACCACCAGGCGTATGTCTTCGCACTCACGACGGCTCATTTCGCGTCTTTCCCTACGAGGTCGCCGCTCTCGAGCCATTCGAGGCTGCCGTAGCTGTCCTCAATCCCCTCGTCGCTGTCAAAGTCAGGAGCGCAGCCGTGCACGCAGCCCTCGCAGAGTGTCTCGCAGACGAGAAGGCCGACTGCATCTATGTCGACGCAAACACCCGCATCCAGGTCATGGACACAATGGTCCTCCTCTCACAGGCAGACAAGGAACAGAACGCCGCGTTCATCGTACGTGCCCCGTGTCCGATTTCTCCCCTCCTCACCCCCGTTGCAGCGTGATGAACGCGTGCTCGTCGTCTGGTCCGACTCTCTGGACACAATCATTCCTATCGCACGCGACTTTGAAGACCGTCTCATCCGTCTCCTGTGGAGAAATCGTCCCCTCCTCACATCCTCCGTCATTTCCTCTCGTTCTGCACCACCCTCCCTTTCTGGTCACTCTCACTTCGGCACGCCACTTCCGCAAGAGAAGCGTGTCGAAGCCGACAGCCCAAGTCCCACTCCACAGCAGTTCCGCCGCACGTGGTATGGCCGTAAGGTTCCCATATCCCCTTCCGAGTGCGAAAAGGCCGACCAGGAGCCACATCGCCGCACCACCCTTCTCTACGCCCCATTTTACAACGGCATCGCTGCCGGCCTTGCCGCAGGTACGATCATCTACCCCAATTAATCCACTGATACGTAACAAATCTCAGTCTTTATGGGAAACGGTATCAAGATCCTCTTGCAAGAGTACATGCTCGATCAAGACTACACTCATTTCGTCCTCCTCGTCCTAGTCCCACCACTCTTCGCTATATCACTGGTGAATATATTCCCTCCATGTATGCGCATACTAACTCGACTCTTTTCAGTTCTTCTCCCTCCAACTCGTTCAGAACATCTCAATGATGGTCGGCCCCATCGCACACTATTTCCAGAACTCGCGATATTACTCCGCGGTCCCACCCATGCCAAACAAGCAAGTAGACGCTTCCCTCCCTCACATCACAATCCAAATGCCTGTCTACAAAGAAGGCTTGGATGCCGTCTTGTGCGTATCACCTAATTCATCCGATCACAAATTGCCTGACAACCAAATTTAGGACCCCTTCGATAGAATCACTCAAGCGTGCAATGCAAACTTACGCTAGACAGGGCGGAACCTCTTCCATATTCGTCAATGATGATGGTTTGCGTCTACTTCCTCCTGAAGACGCCTCCGCTCGTTTGTCGTTCTATGCCACACACAACATTGGTTGGGTCGCTCGTCCAGCCCATGCATATAATGTCAAGTCCAACTCAAAGGGTATGTCCTCGTACCACCGCTTGGCCAATCTTACACAGAGTAATTTGCAGGATTTAAACGCGCGGGCCGATTCAAGAAGGCTTCGAACATGAATTATGCCCTTGACCTCAGCTTACGCATGGAGCGCATTCTCGAGCACCTCCAATCGGAGACATCGTCGTCAAATCTCCGTGGTTCTGTCTCTACATCTGGTTTAGACGCTTACGCAACTGGCCCCACGCCCGGTACATTCGGCTTACAATACGAAGGTCGCGCGGGAAATGATCAAACTGTTATTCCGCCGTACGTACCCCCATCAAGCGGCACTGGCACCCCTAACAGACCCGGAACACCGAGAGCTTCCACTCCTGTCCTCCCCGGCGGCTCAGGAGGACCGATTGCTCCCAGCCCTTCTTTTCCTGTAATCGATGACTTGGAAGAACGTGCACTCCAGATGGCAATGGACGAAGGTAG
Organism: Boletus mariae; assembly: GCA_038093055.1. Classification (NCBI taxonomy): domain Eukaryota; kingdom Fungi; phylum Basidiomycota; class Agaricomycetes; order Boletales; family Boletaceae; genus Boletus; species Boletus mariae. The sequence continues at coordinate 11,097 of JBBPRO010000330.1, read as the reverse complement.
CCTTGGCTCTCTCTTCGTCGTACGATAGCTGATGGGATTCGCACGATCAGTGTTCGAGGAATCTGGCGGCCTGTATCGTCCATGGGCAGCAAATTCCCGTTCAATCCGCACTGGCCCCATAATCTTGCTCGTTGATGCTGATACAATCGTACCCGAGGACTGTTTCCGTGATGCCGCGCGCGAGTTCGCGGAGCCCGCAAGCCAAGAACTGGCAGTACTCCAGCATGAGAGCGGTCAGTCTTATCCTCGTGGCTTCCACCTGGTATGCTCACAACGCTCCAGACGTCATGCAGGTTGCACACCACTATTTTGAAAATGGGGTCGCGTTTTTCACCCGTCGAATCAACAAATGTATCTCCATGGCCTGCGCTAATGGTGAGGTCGCCCCATTTGTCGGCCACAATGCCTTCCTGCGCTGGCAGGCACTCCAAGATGCCGCTTTTGTCGATTCCGCGGACGGTAAACAAAAAATATGGTCAGAATCCAATGTAAGTGAGGACTTTGATATGGCTCTCAGATTGCAACTACGTGGCTACATTATCCGGTACGTTGGTTCCTCTCCCGTAACTAGAAATTGCAGTGCTATGAACGCCTGCTTCTTATCCAGATGGGCATCGTACTCTCAATGCGGCTTCAAAGAAGGCGTGTCGCTTACTGTAGATGACGAACTCAACCGGTGGCAAAAGTATGCCTATGGATGCAGCGAGTAAGTATCCTGCCAGTCTCGACCCTATTGGGTAAACGTCTCTTCCTCAATAGGTTGTTGTTCAACCCCTTCGTGCAATGGTGGCGCAAAGGTCCCATCAATCACCAGATTCACAAATTTATGTGGTCGAGCGCTCCGACGCATTACAAGATATCCATGCTGGCTTGTACGTTCACCGTTTCCTTTGTGAGCCTAGTTAAACCTAATATTATTATTTTTCTCAAGACATGTTCTCGTACTGTCCGTCTTGTTTCATTTGATCCTTTTTCTGCGAGTTATGGCGATTTCTGATCATCTATAGATGGAATTTCCGTCTCGCTCACGCTGTCATTCCTCAATTATTTTCTACTCGGGTTTCAATTTCCCGTCGACGGTTATTACATGCACAGCTTTGAGATCTGGCTGGCGACGACCTTTGTATTTTTCGGTATCGGGAATTTTGGTTACGCGCTCCTGCAATACCGACTCGGGCAGAAGAGCTTCGTGTGGGCCCTTGCGGAAAATTTGATGTGGATGCCGTTCTTGTAAGTAATGAATTCTAATTCGCGTCCCCTTCAGCTCCAGGAATTCATCTCGTATCAGCTTCTTTTTCTTTGGCGGCCTTGGTATCCCGCTTTCACTGGCCATGTTGGCACATCTTTTCTCATACGATATCACTTGGAGCGCCACGAAGAAGGAAGTTGAACAATCCAATTTTTTCAAGGAAGTGCCGAGAATATTGAAGCGGTGAGTTCACTCCGCCGCGATCCATGGGTCAAGCTCCTGGCATACGCGTCTGCCGGAACCTCTTGGCTCCAGCGCCCCTGTCGCGCTCCACGATCCCCTGCCTATACCCACGGTTTCATTACCAAACGAGGTGATGTGATCTGAGCTGATACCCGATCGCGTCCTGCAGGCATTGGTTTTCTTTCCTCGTGTCCTTTGTGCTCTTGGCGGGTATGATCATCGTCAGCACGCCGCTCGTTCCGTATCAATGGCAGCTTACTGGAAACGGATGGGCTGTCATTCTTCCACTTGCGTACGTGTGTTTATCTATCCCTGCGCTATCTTACGCGAACATGCCATGTACTACATAGTATCGTCTGTTCTTGTCATGTATTGTTCCCCGTGAGTATGACGCTGCCGTTTTCATTCTCACACGCTGACCGATTACGGTGTTGCCCGTTCTTCTAGATCGTCCTCAACCCATGGTTGATGATATTCTCATACTAGAACTCACCGTCTCCTCATGCACCGCATTGCGGTGAGTACGCACCGCGTCATGTATCCACTGTTTTAAACCCGTCTCTCTAGTTGGATAATATGTTTATCTTCGCACGGACCCTAGTTAATTATCGCTATTCAGGGCCAAAAAGGATGTCACTCGCACTGCATGTCGAACTAGTTATACCCTTGGACCACTTGCGCTCTACCTCCGTGTTGCCATTGCCGGGATTTCATTGCCGAGCGTGTTGGCATCATTCATAACGACGGGCGCGTTGCACAATAGACGATATAGGCGTGCATGGAGCATGGTTGTGTGATCGGGCCGAGTCGCCGTCATGGCGTCATTGGGCACTATGTAATAAGTAGTCTCAGACGGTGAGTCTATAAGGTTGCCGCGTTGAGCTGGGTGGCCTCATCGTAGGTGGTGAGGTGGGCGGGGACGGTGACGGTGATAGATGTCGACATCGTTAATTTCGTCAAGTTCAAGTTCTGCAGCCCCATAAGGCGGGGGACGGAAAAAGCAACTAGTTCCCACCAAGTGAGAGGTGTCGGAAGGCAACTTTGTCACCTCCTCCTAAACTACGACGTGAATTGAATCATTACTCATTGCCGCACAACCCTGCAAAATCGTCGAGATCGCTGAAAGACAGGTCGTTTTGATCTCATAACCGCTTTGCTCGTTTGTGTCCTGTAAGTCGCTGAATGTCATGTCAGATTACGAACGCTCACTCCTACAAACTTTTCCAGTCACCAAACCCAGAAGAGAAAGCAATATGGTGACCAAGACCCGAGCGCGCGTTTACGAAGAGATCGACAAGGGCTCTGCACTGTCCTCCGACCTCCGTGCCCAGAAGAATTCACGTTTGCCTATCTTTCGCCTTCCACCGGAAATTCTTGCAAACATATTCACCCATGGCGCATGTGACTATTATGAGAGCGATGACGAACCCACCTCTCGTGTCCCCCATTGGGTCAACGTCTCATATGTTTGCCATCATTGGCGCAAATTCGCTCTGAACTGCCTGACGCTTTGGACATACCACTTCACCCTATCGCCACGTTGGTCAGAAGAATTACTGACCAGGTAAAAACAAGCATCGTTGAAGATTTGCATCTACGTTGGATCCCTGTTGGGCAGATCCAAATGGCCACTCTTCTAGAGAAGGTGCTGAACCATGCAGAACGAATCGAAGAGCTCCGTCTAGACATCCCAGCCGACGTTCTTCCATCAGAGCTCTCCTTGAATGCCCCCCGTTTGCAGATCCTGGATATCTATATTTGGCGTGTCCGGGACCGTCATTCCGAACAGACTTCGCCTGGTTAACTACGAGGTTGCCACGTTGGGGCAAACTGTGAGAGCCGGAGAGGACGCTCACCCAGGAGTGAAACAGAGCGCCGGAGATGATGAGAAATCCTGTCATAATTAGGCGGTTGTCGAACATGAGATCTCAGTATGAAAGGTGCGCAGCATGATTGAAGCGATCCTCGGGCTTGCCTGGGGTTCGAAACCAATGGTTGCCATCGACCTGCTGGGGGTTCGAACCTGGCCTCATCGTAGACAGTGATGGGGACAGTGATAGATATCGAGTTGATTTCGTCGTCAAGTTCAAGCTTTGCGGCCCATAGGGCGATGCGCTGAAGTTCGGTATGACGAGATCTGCAGTGCCGACGGAAAAAGGAACTAGTTCCCACATTGGAAGGCAACCGCTTTGAAGTTTGCGTGTCCTCACGGCGTCAAATTATCAACGCTGACTCCTACAAACTCAAATCCTAGTAGGAGAGATTCTTGGAGATCAGTCCAAATATTCGTAGTGTCACATTCGCCTCGAAGTTTCCCTTTTCCTCCAGTGGAGTGGAAAGAGACAGGAGGTAAGTACTACATACTCTTCACTTACCATATCGTAGTCCTTACTCACTGTACCTAGTTGAACCACCCTGTTCAGCCGTTGGCTCCGCACCTGAGTCGCCGCATGCTAATAAAGATAACATATGCCGACCACGTGCATCGACAAAGAGGTCAACGAGTACTCGCTACTGTCGTCCGACCTCCACGCCCAGAAGAATTCATGTTTACCTATTTTTCGCCTTCCACCGGAAATTCTTGAAAACATATTTATCCATGGCGCACGCGACTATTACGAGAGCAACGACGAACCCACCTTTCGTGTCCCTCATTGGATCAACGTCTCATATGTTTGCCGTCATTGGCGCAATGTCGCTCTGGACTACCCAACACTTTGGACATACCACTCCACCCTAACGCCACGTTGGTCAGAAGAATTACTGGCCAGGTCAAAACAAGCATCGTTGAAGATTTGCATCTACATTGGATCCCTGTTGGGCAGATCCAAATGGCCACGTCTTCTAGAGAAGGTGCTGAACCATGCAGAACGAATCGAAGAGCTCCGTCTAGACATCCCGGGCGAGGTTCTTCCAACTGAGCTCTCCCTGAATGCTCCCCGTTTGCAGATCCTGGATATCTATATTTGGCATATTCAGGACCGTCCTTCCGAACACACTCTTATGATCAATAATGGGGATACTCTACCTCTCCGTACACTGAAGCTCACCGCCTGTCCGCTGCCCTCGAATTCAACATTCAATCTGAGCGGAGTAACAACACTCTTCCTTCGCGATATCCCTCCTTCATCCCAACTGAATATCATGGAGTTTCTAGCCATGCTGGGTCGTATGCAAGCCCTCACAGTCTTACATCTTGAGCGTGCTCTTCCGAGTGTGCGTGGTTCCAGTGGCACATTCGGTGCTTCCCAAAAAGTTAGTTTACCACGTCTTGCTCGTCTTTTCATCTTCGGACCACTTTCGACGGTTGTCGTATTGCTATCTTGCATAAACATTCCAGTGAAAACACAAGTCAAGCTCGTAATCGGTTCGGGAAACGGCTCCTCCGTTGATGATTATGCACAACTTCCTCCAGCCCTTGCACAAAGATTCAGCCAATACAAAGATCTACCATCATCCCATCCGACAATTCGCTCATTGGCCATTTCCATTGGGTATCAATGGAACTTTACTATCAATGCATCGGAGCTTTATGATTACGATCCTAAATCGTCAATGGCGTGCCCACCACGGGACTGCAGCACTCCTCTCATTATCGTTATTGGAATGGAGCAATCAATTATGATCAGGGATCGGATTATGAGCGACATCTGTTGCTCTATTCCCTCGACCCATGTTCAAACTCTTCACATCGTTAATCCGCCATACTCACCCAACTTTTGGAGGAAGATATTGGGCCATCTTCATGGATTACAGCGCATGAAATTGAGCTATGGGATCATGCCTGATCTGGCTTCTTTGCTCGCTCTCGCCCCGGTGGAGGCTCCGGGGGGAGACATTACCGATCCAACAGCGCTTGTACCAGGGCTAAAGGAGTTGGAGCTTCATTGCATCACGTTCACTTGTTTCTCAGGGAATGTCATCTCTGAGAAAGCGCTACTTGATGCACTGTCTACCCGCAAAGCCCAACTCACGGTGACCCAATCTGCTTATGACTCAGAAGAGGAATCGGACGTGGACGAGTATTGACGATGGTACTACTTGCCTGTGAATAAGTAGCAGACTAGGTTTGAATAATCGAGCGTGGAACGTGTCCGAGCGGGGGTTCATTTGGAGGGCGAGACCACAGCCTCGCCAGGTCAACTTCTAGGGACCAAACTCAATGCCTCTCAATGAACCTCATAGACTCGGTCTGGTCACCAGATGGTGGTGGTGCGAGCCGATGAGCACCCGGGAGTGAAACAGCGAGCCAGATATGATGGGAAATCCTGTCATAATCAAGCGGTTGTCGCGCTCGCCTCCATTAGGAGTCATACAACAACTGCGTAGCATGATTGAAACGATGGGCTCGCCTGGAGTTCAGAGCCAATGAGTTTGTCAGGTTGTGCGTTCAGCATTATATGCAATGGGTAGTTTGCCCCCCGCTCGAAAAATCGTGAATGGAGATATGGGTCGAGGGGCTATATGGTCGACACGCGCCTTTGCCAGGGCTTCAAGTAGGGACCCCCCGAGCGGCTTCTGCCAATCTCAAAAGCTTTGTTTGGGGAGGTCAGTCATATCGTCATTTCCCCAGATCCTTACGGTGGCCCAACGATCATGCAAACGATGATCTCGCCGTGTTCAGGGCGCAAGACGCGTCCAAGGCCACCGGAAGGACAAGCACTTGCCCACTGTGGTATGCCGCAAGTCTCTTAGATGGTTCACGGCCCACCCCGTTTAGTGAGTCCAATCCCGAATGCCACGCGTCACTTGAGCATCAGAGGTGATCCATCTCGCATCGGGACGCCTGGAACGCATTCCTACCGCGCTTATGCTGCAAAAGTGAATGTGCCCGCGGATCAACGCACTCTTGTACGCATCTTGCTTATTTTATCGCCTCGAATTCGCCTGCCGTCTCAACTGAACTCGAGAAAATGCAGCATGCCATAAAATACCAGTCGCATAAAGACGATGACGGGACCGTTGAATGATTGGGCTGGATCGGCAGTGTGGGCTTACGCGAAATACTGAAGGACGCATTCTGTGATTAGGCTGGCTGAGGAGGAGCAACGGCAATATCTTCCAATGGTCTATACACTGTTATGAATCAAACTTTCTGTTCTCGTTGGTCCAGCAACACCTATCGGAGTGTGAGTGGGCGAGGTCATAGTTGCCACAAGGCTACATATGTACCTCGTCTTCCAGAAATCTCAGGCGTTCGTCCAAGATATTGTCGATTGTCATTCGTTTGCTGCCGTTTACAATAACACCTCCAGAGCCAGTTGGTAGTGTCGTTAATTTCAAGTATTATACTAGGACGAAACGGAAATATACCTGTCGTCGCTCAGTTTCCCTTCAACCTCGATGACGGCCGCTGAGCTGGTTATAAGTCTCGGCGGCAGCTTCTCCGGCTTTCTGTGCCTGCTCGACGTCTTTTCCGCGTACGATGATTGTGACCTTGGGCTTCATCAATTGAAGTAACCCTTGGACAGAATTGCGTATACCGAGCTTCGTCCTCGGCAAACGTCATGATCTTAAGACGCGCTGCCTCCGATAGACTGTTTGCCCTGCGATCTGCGCAAAGGTTATTTGAGCCTGGACAGTGCCATCGTCAAGCTGGGTGGCCTCATCGATAATGACAGTGGTGGAGACGATGATAGATGTCGACATAGTTGATTTCGTCGTTAACAGGGCAACGTCGGCGGGATTGTCTAAACAAAGCAACTAGTTCCCACCGCTGAGAGAGCGGGCCCTCAGTTTCTAAACTACAACATCATTACTCATTTCCGCACAATCCTGCAAAATCGTCGAGATCACTGAAAGACAGGTCGTTCTGATCTCATAACCGTTTGATTTTGTGTCCTATAAGTTGCTGAATGTCATGTCAACTCACGAACGCTAACTTTTCCAATCACCAAACCCAAAACAGATAACATATGGCGACCACGACCCGAGCGCGCGTTGACGAAGAGATCAACGAAGGCTCAGTAATGTCGTCCCTCCACGCCCAAAAGAATTCATGTTTGCCTCTTTTTCGCCTTCCACCGGAAATTCTTGCAAACATATTTACCCATGGCGCGCACGACTATTACGAGGGCAATCACTTGAAACCCGCTTTTTGCACTCGGCGCAATGTCGCTCTGAACTGCCCAACGCTTTGGACATACCACTTTTCGGTATCGCCACGCTGGACAGAAGAATTGCTGGCCAGGTCACAGCAAGCATCGTTGAAGATATACATCCACTTTGATTACGCGAGGCACAGATCCTGGTGGTCGCCTCTTGTGGAGAAGGTGCTGGACCATGCAGAACGAATCCAAGAGCTCCGTCTAGACATTCCAGGCGATGTTCTCCCATCAGAGCTCTCCTTGAATGCTCCCCGTTTGCAGATCCTGGATCTCTGTACTTTTGGCTTTCTTTCTCTTTCCGAGAAGACTTTCATCATCAATAATGGGGATACTCTACCTCTCCGTGCACTGAAGCTCACTGCCTGTCCGCTGCCCTGGTATTCAACATTCAATCTGAGTGGAGTACAACACTCTCCCTGTGCTTTGTTCCTCATCTATCCCAACAGAATCTTATGGAGTTTATCGCCACGCTGGGTCGTATGCAAGCCCTCACAGTCTTATACCTTGATCGTGCTCTTCCGAGTGCCCATGGGTTTCTCTCCAGTGGAGCATTCAGCGTTTCCCTGAAAATCAGCTTACCATGTCTTGCTTGCCTTTTCGTCCTCGCTCCACTTTCGACGGTTGTTGCATTGCTATCTTGCATAAACATCCCATTGCAAACACGAGTCAGACTAAAAATCGAACCAGAAAATAGCTCAGTTGATGATTATGCACAAATCCTTTCAGTTCTTGTACAAAGATTCAGCCAATCCAAAGATCTGACATCGCCCTCTCCGACAATTCGCTCATTGGCCATCCGTTCCAGTGGGTATCTATCGGACTTTGCTATCGGTGCATGGGAGTGTGATGATTGCTATCCTACACTGTCGATGGCGTACCCACCACTGGACTGCAGCACTCCTCTCGTTATCCTGGTTCAAAGGGAGCAATCGGTTACGGCCGGCAGGGATCACATCATGAGCGACATCTGTTGCTGCATCCCCTGGGCCCATGTTCGGACACTTCACGTCATTGACCCGCCATTCTCTTCCGATTTTTGGAGGAAGACGTTGGGCCATCTTCATGGATTACGGCGCATGAAATTGAGTCGTGGCCTCATGCCTAATCTGGCTTCTTTGCTCGCTGCTGAGCCGGTGGAGGCTCCGGGGGGAGACATTACCGATCCAACACTGCTTGTACCAGGGCTAGAGGAGTTGGAGCTTTATCGCATCCTGTTTGCACGCGTGTCAGCGGAGGTTATCACTGAGAAAGCACTACTTGACGCACTGTCTACCCGCAAAGCCCTCCCTCCCCAACTCACAATGATCGAATGCAGTGATTATATAGACTCAGTGGACGAATCAGACATGGATGAGTATTGTTGAGGGCGAGACCGACACAGTCTATGAGGTTGCCATGTTGAGGGGCAAACAATGGAGAACTCTCTCCACAGTTTGAGGTCACAGTGGCAATATTGCGACAAGGGCACTAGGGTGACGGATGCGCTCAGGTGGTTGGCATGTGTTTGAACCGGAAGGGGAAGGTATGAGTGTCCTAGCAGAGACATGTCAAGTCCTTGATGTCAGAGTAATGCATAGCGTAAATTGAAGATGATACGATAGACCGCCAGAGGCACGTCACAATTATATGTTTGAAAGTATAGAAAGCGCCACGAGTGCGGGAACAGACCAACGGTACATATTTCATTTTGCCTCGTTTCTTACTATGTATCCTTCTGAAGCTTACTTCCGTCGGAAAGACATTCGCTGGTTGTACATGTTGTTGGCATCGTGCATTCTCGGGCTGATCATGTGCGAAGAAGGACCGTGTGCAAGGCAGTAACATACGTCAAACGAGTAAAGGGAGGACGCACCGGGCTGGAGGGCCCCGATACTCGAGTACATGAAACGACACCGGCTACAGCCTACAGCAAATTCGACAAGTGAATTTTTCTGCTTGCTACATCTATGTAGAACGATGTTCTGTAGTACCATACCCGTCAATCGGAGTACATGCCAGATTCGTCTTCTTCGTCTTCTTCAACATACTAAAGAGTCGGTCATGGCGAGATGGAGGGTTTCGCGGGTAGACAGTGCATCAAGTAGCGACTTTTCATTCTCTGGCAAATCATCCTCGGATGCGAAACGTGATGCCGCAAAGCTCCAGTTCCTCCAGCGCTGGTACAAATCTGCGACCTGGTGTTGAATCGTGGTTGCTACTGGTATCTCCCCTCCGAGCATCGACCGGCTCACCAGCAGGGAGAGCAAGTAAAGAAACCAGGTCAGGCATGTGGCCACCACTCAACTTCATGCGCCGTAATCCGTCAAAATGGCCCAATGTCTTTTTCCAAAAGTCGGGTGAGAGTGGCGGCTTAACGATGTGAAGAGTGCGAACATGGGTCGAGGGAATAGCGCAACAGATGTCGCTCATAATCTGATCCCTGATCGTAATCGATTGCTCCATTCCAACAACGATAATGAGAGGAGCGCTGCAGTCCTGTGGTGGGTATGCCACCGACAGTTTAGGATCGTAATCATCAAGCTCCGATGCACTGATAGTAAAGTCCCATTGATACCCACCGGAAATGACCAACGAGCGAATTGTCGGACCGGATGATGACAGATCTTTGGATTGACTGAATCTTTGTACAAGAACTGGAGGAAGTTGTGCATAATCATCAACGGAGGAGCTGTTTTCCGAACCGATTACTAGCTTGACTTGTGTTTTCAATAGGATGTTTATGCAGGATAACAATGCGACAACCGTCGAAAGTGGTCCGGCGACGAAGAGACGAGCAAGACATGGTAAACTGACTTTTGGGGAAACACCGAATGTTCCACTGGAGAGAAAACGGCGCGCACCAGCAAGAGAAAGATAAAGATGTAAGACTGTGAGGGCTTGCATGCGACTCAGGGTGGCGAGAAACTCCATAATATGCAGTTGGGATGGAAAAGGAATATCGCGCAGGAAGAGTGTTGTTACTCCGCTCAGATTGAATGTTGAATGCCAGGGCAGCGGACAGCCAATGAGCTGTAGTGTACGGAGAGGTGGAATGTCACCATATTTGATCGCTGAAGGAAAATCCAAACTACGGATATCCAGGATCTGCAAACGGGGAGCATACAATGAGAGCTCTTCTGGAAGATATTTGCCCTGGAGGTCGAAACGGAGCTCTTGGATTCGTTCTGCATGCTTCAGCACTTTCTTCAGCAGTTTCGTCCACCAAAATCCCACTCTCCCCTGATGATACCAGATGCATATCTTCAACGATGCTCGTTTTGACCTGGCCAGTAATTCTTCTGTCCAACGTAGCGATAGGGTGAAGTGGTATGTCCAAAGTGTTGTGCAATCCAGAGCGACATTGCGCCAATAACGGCAAACATATGAGACGTTGACCCAATGAGGGACACGATGAGTATGGGGGACAATATATGAGGGGGAGTTGTGTCTCTCGTAATAATCGCGTGCGCCATGGATAAATATGTCTGCAAGAATTTCCGGTGGAAAGCGAAAAATAGGGAAACATGAATTCTTCTGGGGGTCGGACGACAGTACCGAGTACTCGTTGATCTCTTCGTA
>JBBPRO010000329.1:0-19413 GCA_038093055.1 Boletus mariae | reverse complement strand
CCAAACTCACCAAGCGAATAAAACCGGTCGAGAAAACGAAAGGGATGCAAGCTACATGGATATTGGAGATCATCAGAAACACCCATAGCTAGACAGGATCACGCACCCATGCCGACCAAAGCAGGCTTGTAGGCATAAATCAACCCAACGATCGATCCGCCGACCACAGTGAAGACGGCCTGCACAATACTGGATGTCCATTAAAGAGCGTCAGTCAATGTAGAAACTGCACTCACGCTGCGAGGGTGACTCCAGCCAAACCATTGATTTTTTGCGGATTATCACTCAAATTGGCGGTAAGAACACCAGTCTACATGAACACAGTCGAGATTGGCTGACGCAGTTACCCAAACAAGACTTACGCTATTTTCATCCTTGTCGAAATATTTGACTGTTGAGAGTGATATGTAGCGAGCAGCATGACGCGCAAAAAAGACTTACTATCTTGCCTAAGGACGGCCCTGAAGCTGAGCGAACGCAAATTAGCCGTCAGGATAGCAACCGAGGATCCGAAGAAATAATTCTGGAAACCGATGGCGAGCGCTGAAAGGATAGCAATGATGAAGAACCTTGGCCAAGCTTAGACACGTCAACCTAGGAGAGCACATCTCTTACCATAATGCATTCCTGTTTCCGTCGGCTTGTCGATCAGAAGGGTCAAGTTCTGAAAAGCCAGAAATGCCCAGGCCTAATGATAATGAGTGTGATCATGAACCGCGATCGAGGCAAGCAAACTTGCCATAAACAATGCTAAATACTGGGTAGACCATTCCCGTCACTGTCGAAAATGTTCATTTCTCAGTCGATGAGTGTGCGAGGGAGCGAACTCACCGATAGCAAAAACCGAGCCAACTGCATACCTCCACAATTCGCCACGGTGAAGCTTTCCAATCCGTACGAAGAGGTAAGGCAAGCCGTACTTGGTTTCGTAGACCTTCTTTTCCTTCCTTTCATCATTCCTCTGCTGAGCGAGATCGGAAGCAACGGAATGAGAAGTTTCCTTGCGATCAAGCGAAAGTAGCTCTTCCGCGGTCCCCTCCATGTCTACTTCAGCACTGACGGCCGCAGTGCCAATGGTATCCTCCATCTCCTTGTCTTCGCGAAGTTTCTGTGCTTGGACGAGACGTGAATAGGCGCTGTTTTCGTCGGCCAGGAGCTCAATGTGTGACCCTTTCTCCAATACCAGACCCTCTCCCATGACGTAGATGCAATCAGCATCCTTGATGGTAGACAGTCGGTGAGCGATCGTGATGGTCGTGCGACCGGCGGCGGCCTTGTCCAACGCATCCTGTACAATTCCCTCGGACTGCGTGTCGAGAGCAGAAGTCGCTTCGTCAAGAAGAAGAATTTGGGGATCGGAGACAATGGCCCGAGCAATAGCAACACGCTGCTTCTGACCACCGGACAAAAGGAAGCCACGCTCGCCAACCATGGTGTCATAGCCGTTGGGTAACTTGGTAATGAAACCTTCCGCGTTGGCTTTGATGCATGCTTCCTTGATGAGCTTGAATTTTTCTTCCTCTGAAGCATGCTCGTAGGGGGTGTTGATCAAACCGTGTGCGACGTTGCCTTTGATGGTCGTGGCGAACAGTGTAGGTTCCTGGGAAACAAGGCCAATCTGCGAACGCAACCACTTGATGTTCAAGTTGCGGATATCCACACCGTCAAGGCTGACAGAGCCACTGAGAGGATCATAGAAACGCTCGATAAGTGATATTATGGTTGATTTTCCAGAACCGGAAGCGCCGACCAAAGCTGCGGTCTGGCCGGCAGTGAAGGTGATATTGATGCCTTTGAGGATGGGCACGTCAGGGCGAGAAGGATAGTTGAACTTGACATCCTCCAGGGTGATTTCACCCACAACGTTTTCTGGTTTGAGTCCGCTTGGGTGGGCAGAATCGATTTTTGGGATACGATCGATGGTAGCGTACAACTTTGCAGCGGCGACTCGACCATGTGTAACGGCTATACGGCGAAGTGAGAAACGAAATCGGGCAAGTAGCAAGAAGCTCGCCTTGCATTTCTGGTGCCAACGTGGCGAGCGAGAAGGAACCAATCAACATTGCGAGGGATACAATAACGACATCACCGGCGGTTGCTTTGGAGGAACATGAGAACATGACGTTAATCATGATGGATGCTATAGCTTACCGTAACCTTGATTGATCAAAGTGGTTCCGAACTGGAAAGCTGGCAAGGCGTTGGTAATGAGACGGGATTAACAATGTGAATGCGTACCCAGGGCATAAGAAGAATATACGACAAAGAAGAAAACGGCCATACCGGCGGCTTGAGATATGGATGATAGGGCATCCGCGGAAAGGGCTTGTCGAATGTGTACGTCGTAAAGGCTGCGCAGCATATTCTGGGTACCGAAGGCGTGGGCGGTACGTACGGTGGAGATGACTTCCTCGGCTATTGTACCGCCGGCGGCGACGTGTTTGAGAGAAAGTCTATGGGAGTATGGGCGGAGAAGGGGGAAGAGAAGGAAAGAATACGGACTGCATGTACTTTGACATAAATATATTCATGATAGCGCCGGTGATCCCGATGCAAGGAAGGATGGAAGACATTGCAAGGGCGAGTCTCCAGCAACGCACGTAAGCAATAATGAAACCAGCGAAGAAAGCGGCAACGAAGTTTACGATGAGAGCGACTTTCTCGGACATGCCTTGCTGTACGAGATCTGTGGAAACGGCGGTGTGAGCAAGAAAGGCCAGGGGGAGAGAGGGACATACGGGTGTCCGTGTGTATGCGTGTTGTGACCTCGCCTGCGCCGACGGAGTCAAAGTAGGCAATGTCTTGACGGAGGATTGCCTGAAGGTACTTTTCGCGGATGCGTTTGGCGTTTATTTCGCCGGTGTATACCCAGATGGCCATGTAGACGTACGTGCAGACAAACATGCCGATACCTGGAGAAGGGTGAGTGAGACGATAGGGGGAAAGAGGCAAGGTACCGATGCAAACGAGGTATAGTGCATCCAAACTTGCATCATGACGAAACTGTGCGGCGGCTACCTGTAATTCCTGGTACGCAGTAGCATTGTTGACGTTCTGGTAGTAATTGTTCTGTGTGGTGCCAAAGGAGACGAAAGCCTCTGTGAGATTCCCAAAGAGAAGACTCATGAGAGGCTGAGAGGAGCGTGAGTGGAAGAATGAACGTGATCGGAGGAGAGTACCTGGGTAGCACCGGCGGCGGCAGCAGCAACAAGACCGATGACATTGATGAACCGCTCGAAAGGGGTGGAGTAGCTGGAAAAGGATGAGCTCGGCGATGGAGGTGAGTGCGAGACTCACCGGAAGAGCTGTAAGAAGGATACGGGGGGGAGCGCGTCCTGGGTGCTCTCTTGGACGTGGAGCTTTTCCTCCATGGCGGGTGGCTCGGCATGGCAGTTTCGAATATATAAGATACACTCACTTCCGGTTGGCCATTGGGATTACTCGCCGTCAGCGTGGGTCATCCCAACGGCAAGGCAATGCTTGCCACGTCATTTTCTTGCAAGTGGAGTGTGTGCGGGGGAGAGGAAACAAATAGCAGTTAAGCGAGCCCTCTCATTGGCTGGTGGCCTCCTAAGCGAGCCCAAAAAGTGTGTTCCGGCACGTCTTTGCCATGCCTTTCCCGCGTTTCTCTTGCCAACAGCTCGGATTGCTACATTGTCCCGTCCGTCTGCCGCAAACGTTCGCTTGCAAGAATGGACCGGTTCGTCACTTAACTAACCAAGTGCTAGACGCTGCCGCAATGCCATGTCGTGCGCAATGATTTCTAGACACATTTCTTTCGGGTCAGTTCAAGTATCTGGTTTATCAAGCGGTTTGCCATGTGGACATGTTCAGGATGGAATCGGGTGCAGTGGGAACTTGGTGAGTGGTTACGTGAGCGATCAAACCGATTTGACACATGTTATAGGTTTCCGACGATGCACGGGGAAGTTACAGAAACTCAGTGACATCGCGATGGGCTCTCAGAACTGTAATGAGGCCATTGAACTGAGCTGTTACTCAACCCAGATGATTGGATGGAGGTTTGAACCGGGCTAGCCGAGGTTTCTGATCAAGTTTCTGACCGACGAAAAAGGAATGGTACAGTTTCGTGGCTGCCGCTTAAGTCGCTTAGAAGCATTTGGCCAATCAGAGTCGGAAGACTCACAGCACAGTCGTGGAACGAGTACGTTATTTTTCAACTTGGCAGATGGCCCGTGCGTACGCATTGACACCGTAACAAGAGACAGCAAGCGAGGTGGAAGTGTCAAGTCCTTTTACTCGCCCGTACATTTTCTCGGCTTCCGGTGGGCATGGAGCGACAGTGATTGGCCGCCATGTTTACATGGTATCGCGGCTCGTCGCTTCTATCATTTACCTTATCTGTGTCTCGTCGCAGTTGCTGCACCCCAGTGATCTCCAGAGAAGCGTCTGGAATACGCAATCATGGACATACTGGCAAGAATACGCGGCCGCGGAGACCGCGCAGTTCCACACAGAGGACCGTAGGCCATACCTTGGGTTGACATTGTTCAATCACAAAGAGTCACCTGCGATCATTCTAGGGACGGAGCAAATGTCTAGTGTTTCCGCAAAGGAGCTGGCTGTGCTCTGCTCTGGCCTTGCCAGAGTACGCGAAAAACTATTTCTGGCCTCAACACGCCAAACGACTCTCATCGAAGACATTGCATGTTCCCTGCTCGGTATCTTCAATGCCGCCATTCCGATTTTATATAGCGACGGCGATCGCGCGGTGGGTCGCATCCTGACGGGATCAGGCGACGTCACCATTCTCGCCTGGACAGGCGCCGCGGCTGCCTGTTTACCCATAGACCTCACTGTTTACAGCAAACCTGTAGCACCGCATGTTCGACCCCTCATCGAGACAGCGCAGCTGGATGGGATAGTCACAGAAATCGCGTTCGTCCCTATCTGACATCTCGCCTGTCATGCAACTATATGATCGGCCGCGCGAACTCCCTTCACCTTCCATGGCTGCAAGTCTACGACTTCCTGGCATCGTCTCAGGCCCAGATCCTGAGACGCACCTCCATGTGTGCCGGGCAGCGACGACGACATTCGAGGATGCAGAGATTATGACAGAAGACAATTTGACTTGGGCAAATGCTTTCTACTTCGTCCATCCATGGATCCGTCCTCTGTTCGACCAAGGGTTCTCGGGGCGACACTACAGTCGACAAGACGACAGAAGCACTCCGTTTGGTCGCCAGTCTCCAACAGCCATTCAGGGAACTGAGCCCCTGTCACGCGTGGAGTATGGTGAAGAGTCATAAGGACGTTTGTTGGCTGACTTGATAGACGACATTCGGACGATCGAAGTGCACTAGAATTGACAGTGTTTCGCACTCGCTTTCTGGTAGCTGTGATTACATATTGGCTTATTGATTGACATCGTTCTGCCTTCGCCTCACAGTAATGCAACCCCAACGTTCCTATCCCGATTCTTTATTCGGTTCCGCGTCGGCATACAAGGATGTGATGTTTCGGTTCAGATGAATGTTTTTCTGGTCCCTCAAACGTACATCCCGCGGGAACACGGATATGGGCGCTGAGCGCGTATTGCAGGGTTCATTGAACAAGCAGATTTACCATTTGACACAATTGTCCCTCCCACAGTGTAAAAGCACAGGACTGTGCATCAACATCCAAACTGTTCATACCCGATTACCCCTGGAGAGTAGGTACGGTCCACCTTGGTTCTATCGATGCTGAAATAAAGCACCGCATGGGCGGTCACTATATTCCCTTCTTAGCAGGACATCCGCACGAGAGTCGGAAAAACAACCGTTCCAAAGATACTGCCGTGCTTGGCACAGCTTCAAGTCGGTCCGCTCGGCTACATGTGCTATATTTTCTCCCGGCGTCCGATCAACGTACATGTCAGCGACACGGCGAGGACAATGTGGATCCAACTTTGAAGTGGATTTAAGAAGGGATTCGCAGCCATATTGACGACACTGTGTTGCCATGTACATACATACGTGCTACGTTTGGCAACGAATGATATGATCGGTGTCGGGTAGATTCCTATCCCTGTCGGTTTTGGTCGAGTGCGTGATCAAGCCACAGATCATCCGCCCCGCAGCATCATTGAGTGTTGGGAGGCGTGAAGGAACATATCAGGTGTTATAAAATGGAATATTCGGAACCGGTATGGAGCTAGGGCCGTATAGAAATGACCATTTCCACTTGACCCTAAGTAGCGCCCAAGGGGCTGGCGGTGTGGGGGAGACTAGGTTTTCCTTATCGCGGGAGGGTCGGTCCTGAAAGCCGAGAGAAAACGTAATCATGGCGGGCAGTGTTCTTACTTTGGTAGAGTCCAATTCCTTAGACGAGAGGTCTGCGTTGTACTTTGTACTTAGCCCCGGCGTTCGTACAGTCCCGTATGATAGGCGGTCCCCGTGGATCTAGTTCGGGAGGTGTTGCCTTTTGAAGCATACTACGGAGGCGCAGGAGTATGGCAGATGCGTAAACACTTCCAGTTACTGACAGAGCAACGAACAGTTGGCTCTGGAGCAAGCAGCTTGCATATATGTGCCATTTTCTATGAAATCCATGGTTAAGGGCTAAGCTTCAAGGCTGACCGTTGAAACGTTGAACGTCGAGCACTGGGCGCACTGGGAGTTATGTGATACCGATTTGTCAGTACACCAAGTATCGCAGCCGACGAACAACGGCCCGGGGATAGCGTCCACATGGTTCGTAAAGCCTGTGAAACAATCGTCCCAAGTGTAGTCTCACGGCGCACTTGAGTCAGTGTGGTTTCAGGGTCTTCCCAGCATGGCTCGCAAATGGGCACGGCGTCCTAGCAGGTCCTGGCCCGGAGATGCAAAATATATCTTCCGTGAGGGACTGCCCGCACAATCACTGTATAGCAATAATCGACCCTGAACTTGAACTATTATTGAGGTTTCTCACCTTGGACCAGGCATATTTCATAGCATTTCGGGAGTAAATGCCATGTGATCTAACGCTGCCTCAATCACTCGGCTCGCGACGCCCTCCTGTTCGAAACAAAGTACGATATGCGTTATGCCATTGGAGGAAGTGGAACCTTCCCATCAGCCTAGTCGGTGGACTGTGGCGCTTCGTCATTTGTCATGTCCGACAGAGGCCGTAATAAGAGCCATCGGACGTTTTCTGAACCTATACAAACTATATCCATTAGTCTCTGAATAATGTCCAAGGAGTTCTCCATGCGGTCTGCCGTATGTTGTGACATCTTATTGCAGTTGGATGGAATGCTGGCTACCACCAGCCCAAAGAAGCTATATTCTATTCCCTGGGAGCCACTGTGTGGCAGGCCAATCGTCATCATCAAAACGGCACTGAACGCACCGTAGGTCTTCAGTATCATCCGGCGCACCTGGAGTATCCACGTTTGAATTAGTAGCCCAGATCAATTTGGGACGCTCACAATATTTATTTGGTGGTGTACATTCCTTACGCAGAGCTTCTTTGACTTGTCGGATTAGGACACAGGGTGGCTTATCTGGATGTCGTTTCCCCGGTGGGTACCAGGCACCTAAGAACAGCATTCAGTTTCCACCAGGCCATCGGTTCGGCTGATTACCGGAAGATGGATCTTTGTGCAAGGTATAAGGACGCTAAGATATCTATGCCACAACGATCAGAGACCAGATTTCGCTTCCTCCTAAGATATCATGACCGTGCAACACTCACCAGTTTCCCTATCCGACATCGGGTACCACCTTCACACCATCTTTCTCTTCACCAAGCATGATATCCTAACGGCTCTTATTCCAGTGGTAAGTATGCCGTTGCTGCTCCTACGCCTTCTTTACCTCATGGTCTGCCAGACATTGTTTTCTCTCGCTTCGGCACCACTGTGCAGCGCATTCCAGATTTTGCCTACAATTTTGTGGATCTGGCTCCATCTTCTACAATTCGATCTTGCAAATCAGATCAAGGCACCGGAGGAAGACAAAGTCAACAAACCATCGAGGCCCCTACCAGCGGGTAGAATCACCCAAGGCAACGCGACGATCCTCCGGTGGCTCGTTGTCCCCCTATGTCTGGCATACTCCTCGCTCTACAGCATCAAGTTGTTGTTTACCAGTCTTGAGATGCAGTTGTTCACATATTGGTACAACGAAATGGACGGTGACAAGAACTGGCTGTCGAAAAACGCCATTCTTGCCATATTGTACGGTTTCACCGAACTTGGTGGTACCCTCATCGCAGGTATGTTTGCCGTTCACAAACTTCTGTCATCCGTCATTCGACTCACGATCCACTTTTTTCCTACCCAAGGCCGCGATTCCTCCAGAGTTAGTGAAACGGTAAAACTCGCGACACAACTGACCGTCGCCGTCTTCACCTCCACCGTCCACTGCCAAGACTTCAAGGACATCGAGGGCGACCGCATCACCGGTCGTCGCACCGTCCCGATCATGTTCCCGATCGCCTCCCGCCTCGTCGTCGGTCTCGGCCTCCCAATCTGGTCCTTTGTGCTCTGCTGCATCTGGGACATTGACTGGTTTTGCACCGCCGCGTTCGTCGCATACGGGTGCTTCGTAGGCGGACGGTTCTTGTTCTTGCGTACGCGTGAAGCAGATAAACGGTCATGCAAATACTACAGTGTAAGTGCGACATGACTCAAGTGCTTGACTTTCCAGATGTGCCGACGACGTGCCATAGGTCTGGTTCTCGCTGCATCACTTGCTTCCCGGATACTGGAATTATTTCCATCCCATTGACGAGATTCGAGGTGGGGAGCTGCCCCAAACCATTTGGGACTCGCTTTCTGGTACATCCCTTGTAACTCGGGGGTTCTGGAAAGGGATAGCAATCCCAGGCAGGACATCAGCCTTTTGATGCGAATACTAGTCAACACTTTGTTTGATGTGTAGATGTAAGCTTACTTTTTTATGCCTTGTTATCATAATGCGCATCAGCGGGAAAGTCGGAGAAACACATCCTTCCATTCACCTTAAAGGAGATTCCATGTATATTTACAGAGAATGAAAATCCTGTATAACTTACTTTTACGGTTAGTACGATATTACTTATGAACACTCCGATAAGCTCTAGACACGCACTTGAGTCATTTTGCGTGAAATTACTCTCAGGATTATTCTCTTCTCTCCCTAGGTGTTGTCGCGGTGTAAATTGATGTGTATGGTCTCCGAAGTGGGAGCAATGGTTGGAGAGTGGGGCAGATACAACCCCAACTTCAGTGATCCCACAGGGATGAAAATTACTTTGCTTGACAAGGTTTCTCTCGCCCATATAATAACCGTGGGAACCAATTCACCACAGAAAGACCTTCCTTTTTTGTAACTTTCTGACACTGCCACACATGCTCAGACTGTAATCGACGGTCAAGTTCAATCTGGCATTTCCGACCATTCCCCAACTCTGCAGTGTGGCATACGATTATGCAGCTGCTGGGCAAGCAAACTTAAGCTATAGCACCGACTTACATTGTTCTTCAATTTTTTTTAACTCTGGCGTTTGTTGAACCCGGGTGGCCGCGCCACAGTGCACAGCCGACGAAAGGCACCTTCGAAGCCAGCTAAGCCAGCGATCCAACTCATCGAGCCGTCCAGTGCATGGCAGCAATTTGACCGATTATTCCTCACTGAGGCATTCTGCCATGCCGAAGTCTCGCTTATGTTTTCTTGTCCCGAGTGGATCCAACGGTCTCTGTCTAATCCCATGATCAGTGCCTTTCAACGTTCCAACAATTCATTGAACGCTCAATGGAGCGCCCGGGTAGACGCCGTATTCATTGCTCCCGACCGTGCTACCGCCATATCGGTCTCGGATTTCGCCGTTTGAACGGAGGAGCCAACGAGGTGTCACTAGAAGCAGCAGGTCCTCACCAGGTGATGAATATTAATCAACAATGGGCACTGGATACCACGTCCTAGCTGAACTTTGATAATCCGGGTAATATGGCCGTTCTCCCCGAACAAGGTCAGTCAACGTTCCATCACCCAGCCTCATCCGATTGACACGGGAGCCATAGCCTTGTCTTGATCATGCGTCATTTCTGGTAAGTACGAGCCACCGTTGAGAATTACTTTTTCAGCGCTTCTACAGGACGGTCGGTTCAGACGATAACCGAACTATAGACACTAATGTATAAATACCCTCGCATATCTGGGCCAGAAAGGTCAGGGACCAGGATCCGATTCATCCTAGAGTATCATGACTGTGCAACGCTCACCAATTTCCCTATCCGACATCGCATACCACCTTTACACCATCTTTCTCTTCACCAAGAATGACATTCTAACTGCCATTATTCCAGTGGTAAGCATGCTGCCGTTCTTTTCACGTCGCAGCTCGTCGCTCACTTCATGACGAACTAGTCATTGTTTGCGATCGCCTCGGCACCACTGTGCAGCGCGTTCCACATCTTGCCTACCGTCGCGTGGGTCTGGCTCCATATTCTGCAGTTCGACCTTGCGAATCAGATCAAGGCACCAGAGGAAGACAAGGTCAACAAACCGTCGAGGCCCCTACCGGCGGGTAGAATCACCCTACGCAACGCGACGATCCTTCGATGGCTGATTGCCCCATTCTGTCTCGCATACTCCTCCCTCTGGAGCACCGAATTGGTGTTTGCCAGTCTCGAGATGCAGCTCTTCACCATTTGGTACAACGAACTCGACGGCGACAAGAACTGGCTTTCAAAGAACGTCATTCTCGCCATCATGTACGGTTGCGTCGAACTTGGTGGTACTCTCAGCGCAAGTATGTATCCCTGTTTTCAATCCGACATCTCGCTCACCCTCGCCCAAGGCTGTGATCCAGGTCGCGTCAGCGAAACCGGAAAACTCGCGGTACAACTGACCATCGCCGTTTTCACCTCCACCGTCCACTGCCAAGACTTCAAGGATATCGAGGGCGACCGCATCACCGGTCGCCGCACCGTCCCGATCATGTTCCCGATCGCCTCCCGCCTCGTCGTCGGTCTCGGCCTCCCCATCTGGTCCTTTGTGCTCTGCTGCATCTGGGACATTGACTGGTTTTGCACCGCTGCGTTCGTCGCATACGGGTGCTTCGTCGGCGCACGGTTCTTGTTCTTGCGTACACGTGACGCGGATAAACGGTCATGCAAATACTACAGTGTAAGTGCGACATGACTCAAGTATGTGACTTGCACAGAATACTGATGACGTCGCACAGATCTGGTTCTCTCTGCATCATTTGCTTCCCGGGTACTGGAACTATTTCCATGACAGCAGCGATATTCGAGGTGGGGAGGTGCTCCAAACCACCTGGGAACTTTTTTCAGGTACATCTCTTTTGAAGGCGTTCTGAGAGAATAGATGATGGGCGAGCATTGTCGCCCTGGAGTGTCGCTAGATGTTTCAATTCCAAAATCTATCAGTCTTTCATGTCTCGTTCGACTTCATACTCTTTTCTTTGTACCAACATCCATTGCCTATGCTACAAATCTAAATCCAAACAAACCTCTATCTCGTATCGATACAGCAAAACGAGAATATGAATGCAGCATCAAACAAACGATACATGCCCCAACTCATCGGATATTGAGATCTCCATCTCACCCGATGGTCCTCCATGTTATCCATGCCACGCATCCAGCCAAGACAACGGTCCAGACACCAAGACGGATCTGCACGTCCTCTGAAACGCCATTTGTAAATCTTCCCGTGGTCCCGCTTTTGGTCGCCATCGGCTCTGCGGCAAGGGGTACACCCCCAACCCCGGTACCCCGGGCAGGTGGGAGCGAACCAGGCGCAGGCTCCACGATCACTAGCAACCCCAAAAATAAAAATAAAGTAAAGTAAAACACACTGACAAGGGCGGAGAATGTAAGAGACGGACTCGGATAACCTTCATGTTCCCGTTCCGCCTTGTGTTTGTCGTCACACAAGAGTTTGCCTGCAGTATTGAGATCGACAGTGGAGAGCAGGCCTATCCGGGGTGGGTTTTGTGACGGACGCGTGAGTGAACCGTAGTGAAACGCGGCCAGTACTCTGAAATCAACCAGGAGTGAGACATGAGTGACGTCGGACATCACGGAGGGCATTCATTTCGGACAGCCGAAGGTTCCTTCCGGGATGTTCCCGTAGGAAAAGGGCATCACTATTGGATACCCCGCATCCCGATCAAGGTACCACTCTCCGCGATGAGGGTACCGATCCAAAAATTCCAGAATGCGCGGGTATCTACGATAAATTGACCCGCATTAAAACGACAACCATTTTATGCAGGGCATGCACCTCCGTTTCAAACCGCTCGTAGAAAAGAAAGACACTCACCCCTTCAAGAATGGATCCCCCAAGTTCCAGCTATACATGTATCCAGAACCATCCGCGGCGGGGACATCCGTTGGCACCACATTCGCAGCACAAAGATCAGGATCCCCCAGACGGACTTCGCTGATGAAGTCGCGAGGATCGACAGGAAAGAGCTTACCGCCAATCTGAAATTGTAGGGTGTGTGGTGGCGAACAGGCGAATCGTGGCCCTCCGAGGATATCGTGGATCTGCTGGACGACGTCAGGAGGACCGCGGATGAGTGAGTTGCCCTGTTCACACGACAGAGTTGTGACTGACACAATGAAGCGCAGGAAACGAATGAACAAACCGTATCGATCAGCGCCGAGAGCGAAATGTTCGGAGACGACAGTTTGGACCTTTCCAACTTGATACCGTCGAACCATACATCATCTAATGGTATCTCCCAGGCTATTGCGTATACCTATTCGTTGGGATACGAGTGAGTGGCTACACAATCGTTACCGGAATCAAACGAACCTCTCCAGGAGCGTCCAATGGGGGGTTCAACCCACCATGGGAGGGGGGATAACCACGTACGCTCACCCACGTCAAACTGTCGGTGCTTACGGTCGGCGGAAGCTGTCCAATAGACAGCATCCCTTCATTTCCCCCAATCTCGATCGCGTCCCGCTGCAGAGTTATCGAGAACAACGGATAGTCTAGCTTTCCCTCTGCCACGAGGCGAGGTATCAGAGGCCCATAGCTTGCAATGGACGACTGGAGCGCAGCCGTCGTGTCCACCTTGTGCATGGAATCCACAAGCGACGTTCCCGCGCCATCTCCTTGATCGTTTTTTGAAAACCAGCGCGTCACCAAGTTTTTGAGACGTTTAGGAAACTGTACATTGCCATCCATGGCTTCCGCAGGCACATCACGGTGCGCCATCGAGTCCCCGTTGCCTAGTGACGCATCGATCCAAAAGAGACTCGAAGAACTACATCAGTACTTGATGATCTCACCTTTGGCGACCGTCCGACATACCTATTGAAAGGGAATCCGAGGCCGAGAATGCCAGCCGAGTCCGTCCGGAGGACGGACGTATTCGTGGAATTGATAGCAGCAAAGTACTGGCTCTGTAGACCCAAACCAGCTACCGAGACAAAGTCAGAACCAATAGGGCCCCGCGCGTACGTTCCAGTCGTCGAATCCCCATAGATTAACGTCGCATCCCGGTGGGCAGGGCGAAAAGTCGAGAGTGGGTACAACGGGACACTCTGGGGCGGACACGTTTCCTTGCACTGCGTAGACAAGACCCATAGATCGGAAGATCCCGTGTCTTCCGAGAAAGAACGTCAGCACGCAATGTCCCCAGTGAGAGGTTGGGTCTCTTACCCAGCACCACTGGTATGTGCGTCTCCCCGACTTGTATTTGGACTGTATACGTTCTGGAGATGAATAATGTCAACGAATCAGCGCGTAGGACACGAAATGAATCCATACATGTCCGCGTAATCACCAAGGCCGATGGATCCAGTAGTCGGGGAGCGCCGCCAACGTTCAGACGCTGGGCTTCGAACGATGGGAACATGGATACTTCCAGAAGTACGCTTCGTCTCCGTTGCAAAAGACCGACAGCTGATGATGAGGAATAAAAGCTCGAAGACGCGTCCAAGACGAGAACTGCCCATTCCAACCGCGAAATCCAAGGGATCCTTGACTCAAACCCGCCAAGCTCTGGGGGTCGCCTGCAAAAGAAATGAGCGAATAGTAAAGGAATGTACAACCGGTCTGTGCATTCTGTTTTCAACATTCCTACGGTTCATTGTGTCAGCGGCAGGATGGAATAGAGTCATTTCAAACGAATACAATTCGATCACGTGACATAAATCTACCCTCTAAAAGATCATACTCGAGATGAGGTAAAAGATGACAGGGCGATGCATGAGGGTAAAGAAAATGCAAGCGAATACAGCCATACAGCAACTAAATGAATAAAGAAACTCCACAGGCCCGCTTCACGGCGTCGTGACCAGGCCTCCGTTAAGATGACCGTACGGGGAATCGCTCGCTTCAATTGAGTGTTGCCCCATGTTGAAATCAGGAGTAAAGAGAGATGGAACGTCCATAACGTTATCGCCAAACATACTGATCATCTCTGCTGGTGATGACATGTACACACTCAGATTCATGTCCATACCAGTAGATGTATCCGAGAACGTGGGTAGCGTAAGTGACGAACGACGATGACCACTGAAGTAGTGGCTGGCAGATCTGCATGTGGCAGAGATTGGAGAGTACGGTTGGCCGACCGGCTGAGGACTCGTCATGCCGACCGCAGGATCAACAAGGAACTCCGAGGGCGAAAACCCTTCCGGGCTGCTGTGGTGGGAACTATTAGTGTCGCTCCCGTTCGTCTTTGTTGCGCTGGGTGTCCTCTTGCGAACGGGTCTTATCCAGGGAGGTCGTTTGCTCGACTGCTCCGGGGAATCAGACCGAGACGGATTAAGATGTATTTGTGTGACTGAACAAGCAGGTGAGTCGCGTTAATGGCATGAAGGTCTCAGATTAACTCACGGCGACACAGCTCTTCCATCAAGTCCCCTGACCTCAGTCCGCAAATATATCTCCCACTGAACCGCCGCAGCAATGCAACACATGACCGAAGACCTTCCAGTGCCGGCTGGATCAGGGGCTGGAATTTATCACTCTTGCAATTGATCAACACGGCCAGAAGGGAACGTCCAGCCTGAGTCAACTGATGAATAACATGGACGCCATCTATGGAAGACGATCAGCAAACATATAACACATCCAACTTCAAAGTCAACTCACAATACGTCATCAGTCCCTTGGCTGCGATCTGCATGTACGACGAGATGATCTGTAATGCGCATTCGTGTGCAGCGGTCATTGCTTCCCGTTCGATCTCGCATGGCTCCTCCTCCCCAGAACCGCTGTAAACCCTCTCCGCCACCAAATTGGAAAAATGGTGCCTGTGGATCAACATCCGGACAAATTGCTCAGCGCAGTGGAGTCGCACCGCCTGCGTGACGCGAATGACATCATCACTGGCCAGCGTCTCCGAGGTATGGGCCCAATATGGCGGTATTGAGTGGTGTATTTTGTCCAGTAAAGCTTCTTCTTCACGTAAGTCCTTCGGCCGCATGTGGCCTGAGAGCATGGCGGCGGCGCGCCACAAGAAAGGCGAAGAGTCACCAGTTCGATGGCGCGGTGGCGGGATATCCAACACGGATTCCATGACGACCATGATTCGTATCATCGCAACGAATGCGCTCATACGACTCTCCGTGCTATTGGGCTGTGACAGCATGCCGTCATGAGTCACGAACTCGTCGTCGATGATCGCAGGTTCCCCAACGTCGCAGTCTCGGAGGCGAATCGTGGGTGGTCGTCCGAAGTGGGCTGCGAGCTGTTTGTCCCATAGGTAGACGCACCAAAACGTTCGCTTCCGAACCTCGTCTTCAATAGGGTCGAAGAGCTCATACGTGTCGGCCGAGCGGTGCAAACCGGCGTCGATGGACACTGTGGTAGCCTCTGATAATAGGGCGGCGGCTTTGGACAACTTTCCCAGCCCTGTTGCGTAAACAGCGGCAATCAAATAAGCTTGGACTGTGTAAAGTGTCGGGCGATCCGCAATGGGAAGCGAACGAAGACGGCCGAAGAGCTCGAACCACTGCGTGCCTGCTGATACGCCCTCGTCAGGATCCGACCGGACACGCGGGTCATCAATGTGGCGTGACGCAAGACAACACACGGCAACTATAAAAGAGGCAAAGCCAGGCTCTGCCCATTTTTGAGGAGTCCCGTAATCCTGACGCCATGATGAGTAAAAGAAGGGCAGCAAATGACATGAACTAACCGCCAGGAATGTAGGGACATGCAAAAACGGCAAGAGGTAGTGGGATGTACACAAGAAGCACTGTACCAAACTGCCAATGCAACGTGATGAGGGGCCACGCAAGGATACAGAAAGGGGTAAAGATCACCTGTCCATCAACTCTGGTGGAATATATGAAGTGACGAGTCGCCAGAGCGCCTCAGGGTTGACGTCAGTCCGCCTGGGTATCCGATTGGGAAACCACGTAGTGGGGTTGGGGGAAGGAGATTGTTGACCAGCCCAAGACGGGTCAGGGGAGCTTTTGTCCATTTCGGACTTGACCTGGGTGTAGTTCTCCACCAGAAGATCAAGCAGAGGGAGACCGGATGTCTCGCCTTGCCATCGTGTATACCCCTCATCATCGAAGTAGAGATACGAGGCATGAATTCGTGAACCCTCCTCGAGAGGCTGGTCGATATACCCATTGCGTGGATGAGAAGGTTGTCCGAGGACGGAGCGAAGTGTCGTAGTTGGGCTTTCCAGTGTTGGAGAGCCCCTTGGCGGCAGGGTCGTAAAATGAGTCGACGGATTTGTCAGTGGAAAAACATGGAGAGATGGCGGAGGGACACCCGAAGGGAAAGCGTGGTTGACAGAAGCAAAGGGAGATAATGGCGTGTGATTCGAGTCGGGGGTGAGATGTTGAGGAGGGCTTAGACCAGTAGCCGCAAAAACGGTGGGAGGGATGGCTTGAATGATGGTTTCGAGTTGGTGCATCCTGTCCTCTAGGGTGGCGGTGCGTCTAGGATACAGTGAGATCTGTGCAAGTGAGCGCGGCGCATGTGAACACGTACTTTGATTTGTGTGGATGTGTACGCTTGCCCGGCTCTTCGAACGTACAGGCCGAGTTGGCGGTCAGACAAGCCTGGCAAGGATGGCCTTCGTCGCATTTGATCCTTCGCCGGCTGCAGATGATCAGCATCATACTTACGCAGCATGGTCAGTGAAGCTCACCGACAGCGATCGCAAGCCCTAGAGAGGGGTGTCAGAGCAATCGCAGCCGAACAAGATGCGACTCACCTGCTCAGCTTGAACCTGCGCTCCTTCAGGACTGTTGTCGAGATTTTTTCCTGGGCGTCTTGCGCTGGAGACATGATCCAAGTGTGAACGAGGTCGAAAAAATGAGAACCAACGGCCGTTGCGAAAGCAGGAATAAGTACGCGTCCAAGTCATCAGGACATGAAGAGCCGGGCCGAATCGGAAATTTCCGTCCCTGAGCCATATCGGGATTCGGGATATCAATTACACCCTGAAACAGCCGTGGGCATGAAGATATCGCCACTAGCGAACTATAAACGAGATCGTCGATTAGAGATGATAGAACACCTTTTTTTGCCCCTGTAGTTACGTGGCGCTCTTCATGGCTGTTCGCCGATCACCTGGACTTGGCCCACGAGACCCTGAGGTCGAAGACGACTTGCATTCGATCGCACATAGCCTTGTGGAACGCCACCATCGGTCTTCAGGTAGCACGAAAGACTTGAAACTAGTTCCATGCCCGGAAGCTGTCTGGGGATACGGCCATTGTACACGCCAATACTCCGCGGACATGGGGGGCACTGTGAACTCGACCAAGACTTCGTTACGGATGCACGGGACCTCGGTCATAGCTTCGCTGCCTCGTGAATTGATCTCTGCAACCAAGAATGGAGTTAGCAGCAACACGAGCCTTTCATTTCCAGTGGCTGCGCGATATTGGCCAGAATTCGAAACAACAGATTTGAACAACGTTTCTACCAAGAGATCCCTAGCAACGCCCTTCGTAGCTTAGGGACAAAATACATTGCCAGCTTGCAAGTCAAGAAAAATAATAATTTGAGGAAATGTGCAGCATGACTTATGGCAACTACGTCTATACTGGCCGCAAGCGCAATGTCTATACCGTACCATAAGAAAACTCGTCCCGCTCGTCAGGGGAACGTAGATCGAACGTTCCGTCCCATGGCGGAACGAATGGAGCCGCCCCTATAGTACTGGGAAACCCGGTCTTGTGGCCACGCCGACAATGGTCGATGAAAAGGTCATAGGCGGCGTTCGCGCACTGCATCTGGATCATGGGAGTGTGGTCAGCTTCGACAAGAAGCTGGAACGTCGCCCAGGCCGGGTCGCCGCTTGCGCATCTGAGCATATTCGATATACACGTGTGCAGTTTCGACGGGACGAACGGTCATATTGGTGCCGTGGTCAGAGGTCCGACAGCGAACACTACACGGAGTGCAACGATGTCAGGGTGTACCGAAAACCCATAAGGTAGATAGTAGTTGGACCAGCGCCCGGTAAGCCGATCTATCGCGGACTTTTTTGACCTAGATTGGAGGATCACAAAGCCAGCATATGGGCGTTAGCTGAGCATTTTTAGTGGGACAGCTGACGCAATTTTCATATGCGGTGGGTACGAATGGCGCAAAGTGCTTACCCCACAAATATAAAATGTCCTCCCTGGTCCCGGATGAAACACCGTAGGTCGATTACTTACCTAAGTCCTGAGCTGGCAATGGAAGTCTTGGCGAGACATTTTGATTTCGGTGCATCTATCGGAAATCCGGTTTGTCAAGTTGCGAAAGAGGATACTAATGATTAATGATTGGCGACCCATCTAAGCTGCCCTTGAAGTGTTTACATGCATGACGTGTTCAACTGATCCAAGGTACGTCAATCAACAGATGTGACAACCATGATTTCGACCCAGTAAAGGACTCCCCTAAAGGCGGGTTTGTCAGAGTCGTAGTACAAGAAAAGAGGTCGTCGAATGTCAGCGCATGCCGTCTTTTTCGGATGATACCCGTGAGTCCATTCGGCGAGATGAATGGGGGTCGAGAAGTACATGACCATGAAGTTAATTTCCTATACGCCTCGAGATTCCGCGCATGATGCGGTACCTTGACGTTACGTATCGCTCGGGCTGCCTCGGCTCGCCCGAAGTCGCTCGCTCCCGTAGTGCACAGCAAGTCGTGATTGTACCTTTGAGATTATTCTAACGGGGCACCATGAAGGTCCCGTATCCCTTTTTTCTAGCGGCCCCTCGTTCCTTGACCGAGCAATCGGAAACACTTGTTGAATCCTCCGTGTCTTCGTTTTCCATACGGGCACGAGGTCTGGTGGAAACAACGCCAGTCTGGGAATGAGAATGAAGTAGTTCCGACCTCTCGTCCATCTGGATATTCCGATTCGATGATCCATGGACAAGTTTTCTTCGTGCGTCGAAAAGGATGATGTGAGATACGCATTATCGCCTCTTGCCCTTCCCGCCCTCACTCTCGGCGTCTAAAGCGACGGAAAAATATTTTAATCCCG
>JBBPRO010000328.1:0-19449 GCA_038093055.1 Boletus mariae | reverse complement strand
GACACCAGGATAACCATCGACGCATCTGCAGATTTCTCGCCAAAGTCTCCAGAGCATCCAAAATGCCATTCAGGCGAAACTGGATGCGAGGTCAAAGCTGCGCGATGAAAAGGTCGATACGTATTTCCCTGGCCACTATAGAATGTTGATCGTTCCTTTTAGGCACTGCTTCACCATCTCCTCAAGATATCCGAGTCTGTTACGCGTCTTGAATCTCTTTTGCTCATTTCAAAACCAAACCCCGTGGAGATTCCTCCATCTCATCTTTCTGGTCAGACAGAGGCTAGTTCTGGAAAGTATGTACGTCGTCTATACAGCGGACTCCTCTGACTGCTCTCCAAGATCGCGGGGGAGCCGGGGCAAACACCTATCCCGAGTTGCGACTGAATATACTCAACTTCTTTATCTTGTCTCCAAGGCACGTGCGGAAAACTGTGCGTACGTAGAAGAGATCCAATGGGTTCGTCGATCTTTGGCGCGTTCAAATATTCGACCAAACCATTATCCTACAGAACATCGATCGCATCAGAGATACATTGACATCTGATCTAGACCACTTGTTTTCGAGCATATTAACAGCTTTGACAGGGTCTGGTGAAGGAAAGACGTCAGAACTCGAGAGGGCGAAGTT
This sequence comes from Boletus mariae, assembly GCA_038093055.1. Lineage (NCBI taxonomy): Eukaryota > Fungi > Basidiomycota > Agaricomycetes > Boletales > Boletaceae > Boletus > Boletus mariae. The sequence continues at coordinate 18,818 of JBBPRO010000328.1, read as the reverse complement.
AATCGCCGACTTGACTGAATGCTTGCGTGTTTATGATACCTTGTCCCTTTGGAGGATCGCAGAAGACATAATCAAGAAGACTGTTGTCCTACCATTCATCAGAAAGGTGGGTGGCCTTACGTTGGGTGATAGTCATATGTTAAGTTTGTACTTGAAGTCGATACACCCAGATGCATTGGCTGCCCCACACTCACCCATCATTCCACACACTCCGTTGCCGATCCGTGCACCTCCCAGCGCTGTTCCACCTCGAACGCCGTACACCCCATACGCTGCATTCTTGACGAAACAAACACTATTCGACTCCAAGGATGCAACTCCGCCCGTACTATATCTGGATGAATCTCATGACCCACTGGCAAAATTATTTAATCAAATACTTCGATTTGTCGATCGAGATTTACGCCGCATCATGCAGATAGCAGAACAAGTTTCGGTCAAAAGGAACCCAGCACGAACGGATTCGACCTCTGCGATTGCGTTGCCAAGTCGCATCGAAGTAACGATGCATACGAGTGACGGCTTTGATATCATGGCGAATATCATCTGGCCCGAGATTTCCCAGGCGATTATGAATGAGTTGGGGTCCGTGGTCTTTGCTGCGGGGAAACCCGATGAATTCTTGAAGGTAAGTAGTTTGTCACCTCCTGATCCAACTCTTGCTCATACTTTTCGCTTTAGCGTCATTCCGCGGCACAGGCTTTTGTTCATGCCCTTGAATTCATGGCACCATCCACGAAATCAATTCAGGCGATGAGATCCCATCCAGTTTTTGCTTCCTTCAACAAGCGTTGGCAGTTGGCAGTCTACTTCCAACTTCGCTGGAAGGATATTGTTGGCAGATTAGAAGAAAGCCTGAGCACTACAACAATTACCCCTAACCTCACTAATCTCAGTAAGTGCTGTGTTCTGGGTCCTGTTATTCGATTTTAGCTGTCGTGCAAGGGCATTCTGTGTTTATGATGTCACAGTCAGAAAGCGTATGGGCTGCTATAAGTTCATGTTGGAGCGCGGAGATATTTATACCAGAACTAGTCCATCGTTTTTGGAGACTAACCCTGCAGGTACGAACTGTTTCGACTACGGTTACTTTGTGTCCATCGGAACCTTTTTAGCTTCTCAGCAGATACAAGACTTGGCTTGAAATCGTGCTTCCTCAAACCGACATTTCAATACAGGTCACGTCTCCGATAGACAAGGTTTTTATCGTCGTCGTCCTCCGAGATTGACTCATTGACTTGTGGCTTTTTATCACAGGGTCGTTCGTCCACACCACAACCATCGGCTGACGCTGTTCCGGAGAATAGTGTTGTAGACGACTTGCTGAGGCAATATGCTATCGTCCTTGTTGACATCAAAGCGATGACTGTGCAAGTCTCAGGTCTTTGGAGGGAAGAGATTGGACATACCCTGCCCGAGCTTGCTGTCTCTCAGGATATGCACATTGATCCTCAAGGTACGCATCTCCCCCGTCCCTACTTCCTAAACCGACTAAAATGACACTGGTGATTCAAGATGCACTCAAAGAGCAACTGAACTCACTAAGTTCCATCGCTAAACAGGTAGCGAAGCAGGTCATGCAGCTGCTATCTCGCCGTGCATGCGATTCTCTTTTACCCGTGCGCTCAATACCCTCTCAATTTCGCGCAATGTCGAGCAAACGGATACCCACCGAACCCAGTTATTTCGTACCGTTGATTCTCCGCCCAGTCAAAGCATTCTTTGGTATCGGAAGTTCAAGCGTCGCGGGCGACCGTCTGCGGCAAGGTTTGCTCAAGGAATCGGCTACAGAGGTGTTTGACAGCGTTTGCCAAAGGTAGCGGCTTCGTACCGATGGGAGCGCAAGTCACTCATTCTTTGCAGATATATGCAGTACCTGACCGCGATGAGGAAGACTGAGGAATCGTTGAGGCGTCTCAAGAAGGGAAAGAAATCGACTTTGGGTATTTTCAGTGGCGCAAGCGCGGGCAAGGATGATGACCGCGATGAAGAGCGCATTCGGACACAGATGATCATAGACGTCGGAGCATTCGGTCAGGATGGAAATTCTTTGGGTGTAGACATAACGTTGGTAGAGAGTTATATACAACTCTCCCAGATGGTTCAAAGCGAACTTGTCGATGGTGAGTGTCGAGATCCCTTGATACGCTCAAGACTCTGAATTATGATCGAGTAGAAACCTGAGTCCAGTGGCACAGTGAAGAATCAAATGACTATTAAAGATATAAGATAAAACCTTTACATTCATCAATGCTGGCAGGAAGCATGGTATATGGCTGCACGGGAGACAACTACACTCATGTTTGTCTGACCTGTACCACCTGATCCATCATGCTGCAGCAGTGTCTGATGACAATGTGAGCATAGGGACCGAACCGACCACCCTCTCCTCTTTTCCTTTGTGTATTCTTCCACAGTATCAAAGATATCCCGATCGAGCAGCTTTTGAGAAATGGATAGCATATCTCCATCACTGCGATAAGACTCCAACATCCCCGTTAGGATCACCCTAAATTCCGTGTAAGGCGTACCCGGAGTGGAATCCACATAGAGGGCGGGGTCGACCAGCCGTTTGAACAAGCGCGGAAAGGAGACTGCTCGAGTCGAGCTGATGGTCACCAAGGACGCAAACGTGTTTTGCACGAGCTCCCGCAAGCTCGAAAGAGCCATCGTCTTCAATCGCTGACCACCAGCGCCGTCAACCAGATGGAGATTGGATACGACCTGCACCGAGTGAAGCTGACTACTGAGGAGCTGAAACCAAATGTCTTCAAGCGGGACCGCAGTCGTGGCTGACGTGCTCGAGTGCTCCAAACATATATACGTCCCCCTTTGTCCAATCTCTCTCAAAGCGTTGACCGACTCTTCGACGTTGGCATCACTCGAGTCCAGGTCGACGATGGCTTGGGCGACGTTTTGTGTCAACTGCTTTTCGAACGCTTCGGCCTTTTGCAGCGCATCTCGTGGTTGACCCCGTTGATTGAGTGCCCATAGCACTGCCCCATATGCACGACTCTCCTCGCACACTCGTTCTACTGCCGGCCAATCGAGAACGCCCTGCATGTGGTCTAGGGTTTCAATGACACCTGACGGCATATAACGACACTGCAGCTTGATAAAGAGTAGACGAAGCTGCTCGCTAATATGTAGATGATCAGGGGGGCATGGGAAGGAGGTATCTTCCCTTTCCGATTCTTCGCAGTTGATTAGGTGAAGGAGATAGTCGTAACGCCGATGGTCATCCATAGGATCCATGGAATCAAGTGCAATTTCGTGTAGCGTCGGCGCAAACTTGTCAACGAGGGTGGCAGTGAACTGCAAGTCGAGTGTGAGGAGGTGACCAAGGGCCGCCGAGAACGCGGACTGGATATCCTCAGGTAAGATGCTGTGGCTATCCGATCTCGAGAGGTCCAGGACTTCTTCGATATAGGGGAGTAGCGATGCAGTCTGCAAACCCGGGTCGAGCAAGTAACTGGACAAAAGCTGCGTCCATTGGCGCTCATGTCGACGTCGGCTTTGCAAAATGCGGTAAAAACCTGCGCCCTCAAACATTGTCTCTATTTCAGAGCTGTCGCCAGGTGTATAGGCCGATAAGAGGTATTCAGTAGCGAGCTGGCGATCCTCTCGAGTTTCGGGGTCAAGAGAGGTGGCAAGTGATACGAGGAGGTCGTGCAGAACGCGAGGATCAATATCTTCGACATGGATGTATTGCGGATACTTTGGTATGTTTCGTGCGATGAAAATGTTGATAAAGATAATGGCGGAAAGCGGTAGATCTTGACACGAAGCAATATCCAATAATATCTTGACAATGGATAGCCTACTGATGTTTGGGGAGTCTGTAAGGAAGGAATCCTCGAAGGCGATATCCAAGGAGTGAAGGAACAATTCCGCGTCGAAACGAAGCAACAGCCGCGCGTAAGGGTATGTGGGTTCTGCACCATTTCCTGTGAGGATGAGATGACCACCTTCTGCGGGCCAGACGGCAGATCTCCCGTTGAATATGAACTCGTACACATCATTCTTCGCGCGCTCAGCTTCATCGGAAAGTAATGGTTCGCCGCTGGGGTACGTCTGGCCACTGAGAATATTGATGAAGTAAGGAAAGATCTTGTATGCATGATGGAGCGAGGAAGTCGTGCGTTGTGCATCCGCTCCGTTTGGAACCGAAGGATCTCCCCGAAGATAGGAAAACTGGCGGATGAGGGAGATCAGCTCCACTATTGGTGCGACATAGTCTTGCAGGGCACGAGTGTACACATAAATTAGGGCATCCCAAAGCTGGTGAGTTTGACAAAGACGAATAGCCTGGTTGATGTCTAGACACGAAGGGTCTATGTGCCAGATCACTCGTTCGGCTAAGGCGGGTTGCCCAGAGTCGTCATGGAGTGCCACCAGTCGCTGGGTTATTCGCGGAGGCACGTAGTTGATAGTGCCTTCCAGCACAAACGCCTCAAGCTGTTCCAAGTAGATTCGAGTAATTCCAGCATCTTCAAAGTGCTGGAATAAATCTTCGAACAAGAAATCGTACTCATCAAGAGCAATGCAAGAGCGCGCGCAATTGGTGACCAAGCCTTCAAAGAGAGACGTGCGGTCGACACCTCTACCATCTGAGGTAGAATGCGTGCCATCTGTCATCCTATCCTCGGAGAACGCATAATTGGCGGATGCTGCCATCAATTCGTGTAACTTTTGTCCGAGGGCTACTTTCTGCTCTTGATCGGCATCCGGTAATCCATTGCGGTTGCCAGGCGCTTCTTCAGTATAATACGATCGTGTGAGTTCAATAGCACTCAGAAAATCGCCTTTTTCTACCAGGGACAGGATCTTGTCGGCCCAGGTGAGCATTGTTCCCACTTGAAGTTCCTCACGACACTACCCGAGGTTAGCATCACACTTAACAGGCAATTGTGGTGACTAACCAAAAGGAATATCTTTCCTTTGTATGTCCGAATACTATGAGCGACATCGCCAAGGGATTCAGAATATGACACCGACCCATCGGTCGTGGAACCAAGAGATGGTGATATCAATGCCGGAGCATTGAAGGGTACATGTTCAATAACCTTGGAGGTACGAACGTCGTATACGCTGAGCGTGGCTGATGTAAAGGCAAGTAGTTGCTGCGATAATGGTCAGGATGAGCTCATTACGCTTCCCTCAACAACTGGGTTACGAACATTCGCATTCAACCACTGCAGGGCGAGAACTACATCGTCAACTGTCCAACTCCCTACATCTTCAAAGACAAGTGTCCCCATATCCACTTCGCGAGTCTTGCCTGTGCGCGAGTTGGGCACCGAGTGTTTCACCGTTGTTTCTGAAACACGTAGAAGGCGAACAGTTCTTCCCCACGAATAAGCTAGCGTTGGATGTGTCCCTTCGTTGTCAACGGCTTTTGATTCTTGTGGGGTATTGGTGCTCGGAAACCAGGCTAATGTGCCTCTCCTTCGTCCCGAAGAGGTTGATTCCGCATCATCGGCGCGTGCCCGCTTGAGCCAGGTCTTCGGTGAGGGCTTCAAACCAACCATCACCAGCTTGTTGATGGTGAGGAGAGCGACGATTTGGTATTTATCGGTTGGATGTGCAACCGCCCCAAGAGGTAACGTGGACATCGCCAATAGTGTGTTGCGAGGGTTGCGCCTACGAAAAGACCGAGCGTTGAGGGCCACTGAGGGGGCACCTTCGTGACTGGGTGGATAATTCCCCAGAATGCGAATAGTATCCGATGCCTCCACGAACAGAACCTTACCCAGGCTATGGTAGAAAGCCAAACCGTTGTCATCAGCCGAGATGATGGCCGTGTGACGACCTGCGACGAAGCTAACGTTGACAATGCAGGAACCTGGGAGATGACCTTCCTGTCGACCCGAGAAGACTGCTTGAGCGGATGGTGGAGCGACTATACGCGCTGGTACTTGCGGGTTCTTCAAATCAAAGATCTGGACATGCCCAGAAACATGGCCCGAGGCGAGATAGGTGTGGTCGTGAGATAATGCAATGGCAGACGTAGATCCTACCGTGCTGGCTTTCGCAGCGTGAGCACATGATTAACGCACAAAACAAGCAGATAGCAACCTGAAGCGTCATCCCCACAGACGCCTAGCAGTGTTTGTTTGAAATCGAAAACGAATATGCGACCCGCATCCGTCCCTACACAGATGAGGCCGTTGGCAGCTAGAACCGTCGGGGAGCCCAGATTGGATGCGCCCAAGAAAAGGGCAGCTTTGGAAGGCCGTTTTCCGTAAAGTTGATTGCCTGCGTTCTGAAGCACCGTCCACTTAAACACCTCTCGTTCAACCTTGGCCAAGCCCCTGTGCCCCTTACCATTTCCCGGAGTGGAACTCCTGGAGAAGTCAGAGACACGAGAGGGGGGTGAAGCAAACCCAATTGCGGGCGAAAAATCGGCAATCAAGTTATGGTTGACCTCACTCCGAGGGCTCCTGGAAGCGAACGAACGAAGACGAGATACGCTCGGAAGTAAAAAGGTCTCAGGTAGAATGCGGGGCGACTGGAGTGGAGTAAGCAAAGGTTCCGAAGGGGACGCAACCATGGCGGGCTGTGGGGAAGGGCTGTGGGGAAGGCTGGCAGAATCGAGAAAGATTTGAGCGCGCTCCTACATACCATAATCGATCAACACGATGTGGTAAACGATAGTAGTACTGACCGAAGGGATACCGGCACCTGCAACATCAAACTTTTCACTAGGATCATCTTTAAGAAGGGTACGCTTTATCTCTTCTTCCTCGAATACATCCGAGGTGTCGTCTGGTCCAAGAACGTCCCGTAAATGTTGGCGATAATTCGTTCCGGTGAGTTGGTCGGTGTCCACGCCATCGTAGACAAAACCCTCGTCCTCGTCTGCGCTTTCTCCTCCGAGTTCTTCTTCGTCGCCGCTGAACAGTTCCTCCATGCGGGTGGAATAGTCGCCACCATTGTCCTCGTCTGCGTGACTGGAGAGGCCTGGAGAAGAAGAACGCGCGAAAATTTCAATGGCGGTGTGATACTCGTCCATTGGAGACTTGATGGCGTAGTGTTGTTTGTCTTAGAGGCTTTTGCCAAACAATGACACGTGAACAATCACAATCCAACCGAGAACCGAGATATCAGCAGAAATCAACATTAAACCCCCCCTGCGTAGGTCTCGTATACAAACTGTATCATGATGCTGGCCGCCGTTCTCGTTCTCTACTTTTAACTCCAGGCCCAAATCGTTCTTGGAAGATAATCAGCTCCTCCATCAGCTCTTCCATCATCTTCATCGTCGAATGGTGCGCGGTCAAGTCTAGCGGTGCAGGTTTTCTCGGTGATGATTCACCAGCGCGTGGATTGGCGGTGTTGTCAAGTGAATTGTCAACCACCATCGGTGACCCTCGCCCCATCATCCCACGATCATCAGGGACGGATGAGTTAGAGCGGGTGCCACCTGTCCCTGAGCTACCGTTCTTCAACGCTCTTTCCAGTGCTTCCCTCCGTCGACCGCGATCAAGCGCGCCCGCCTGCTCCCTTCCCACCCACTCCACAAGCGCGCGAACACGCTTATTCATGTCTCCGACGCTCGTGCGTTTGCTCGGCCACTTGACCTTGACCCCCCTTTCCATTGTCCTCTCCAGAGACTCTCTCCCGCCAAGACCGATGGCTAGACTGCGGACTTCGAGGGGGCGTGGTATGTCCGTTGGGAGCATGTGTTCAAGGTGCGCCAGATAGTCTGGCAAATTCCATGACGTAAAAAGAGGCTGTTGCGAGATGGCATAGGTATGGGAATTGCGGTATGCGCGAGAATTCTCGGCAGAACTGGCACCCACTACTCCCCCGGAATGATTTCGCTTGCTCACGCTATCCTGACTGACACTTCCCGGCACATGAGAGGATAGAGGCGGTCGTTTTGGCGTGGGACCTGTTTTACCACGAGTCGCTTGGGACGATCGCTTGCTCGGACCGGTCACTAACATCACGTGGATGAGCAGACATATCACTCGATTGCTTAGGCACATACCCTCCTCGCCCTCGACGGACACAACACCATCGTGGGGCGTAGGCACGGACTTGCGTGGACCACCTCGTCGGCTGCGTGAATTTCCAGATTTCCCACCTGCAGAGCGCTTGGTAGGCGGTGGTGCCTCTTCAGGTGCAACAATAGCAGGTACATCAGGACCATCCGAGGCACTCGATGCCGATCTGGTACGCTTCTTGGGAGGGCTGTAGAATAATGTGAATAGAGATCAGTGAATAGTATACTGGACGCACTCCTCGTCTTCCGCGCGTTTTCGCTTCTTCCGACCACTTGACTCGTCATCAGGGATTTCGTTTGGACCACTTGTGCAGCCATTTGCAACGGACTTTGGAGGGTCTGTTGCAGCCGCCGCCTCTGCGGCGGTTGCTTTTATAACCTCATTCAAGTCCTCAGCAAATGCCGCATCACGACTATTCATGGTATTACGCCTCTTGGAGGATTTCAACGGATGAGTTGGAGAATGAGAACGTGAGAGGCGCGAAGTGGTGTTGCGCGAATGAGTTTGGGTTGAAGATTCGCGAACTCTCTTTGCTAGCCGCCTGGAGAGAAGTGGGGTTAAGGCGTTGATGATAAGACGCCAAGGAAAGAGACAGACATGAGAAGATCTTGGTGACGCTCTGGTTTGCACTCTTCACAGTAGTAGTCGGCAGCTGCAGCAAGTTGGGCCTCCGAATCGAAGCCCATGCAAAGACCGTGCTGCCAGACGTTGCATATTTCACATTGGACCATGAACTCGCCACCATCGGCATCTTCCTCTGTGGAGGGGATGGCGGATGAAGAAAGGGGACCGGGGGAGGAAGGCTGGGACGGACCATTCATACCACATACGCAACGCGTGATGCCCTGCTCCTCCGTGTCATCGTCGTGAAGTCCAGCTGAGTTTGCAGAGTCGGATGAATGCTTGGAAGGGGGAGGCTCGGGTACTTGATCCATCGAGGGTAGTTTCTCTTTCTCTTTGCCCTTGCGTTTTGCCCTGCCATTGGGATGAGCATGGTTGGAGGCAGCACCATTTAGCTGGGCACTCTTGCTGGGGATGGTGTCGTCGATGTCTTCCTGCTTTGGACGCTTTGTGCGGCCATTTGGGTTGTGATTTGTAACAGCGGAGCGGGTAGATGTGTCCTTGGTCTTGGGCAGGGATTCTGGTGCGGGCGAGTCTGGAGATTTGGATGTGCTAGCTGAGGCCGAGTGTGCAGAACGTCTTCCTGAGCGACGGGTTTCGCGTGGAGAGAGGGGTGGTCCCATCGTCGCTGCTTGGGCCATGGTAAAAGCAAAAGTAGACCAATACATCCGTCTACATTTATTTAGGGCTGGCAACGCTTACTTTACATCTCACCATCCTCGTCGTCCCCGTCGTCCTCCTCGTCCTCGTCCCCGTTCGCGCCCTCATTCTCAACGTACTCGCACTAACATGTCCAACAACCACCCCCAGCTCAGCGATCAGGCGCGGTGGCGACAACGACAGCCTCCCCTGCGCAATCGACTCGCCCCCGACTGACACGACACCCCCACTGCACGCTGGACACGCCAGCGAGGCCGCCCTCGTCGCCGACGATCCCGTTGGGTCTGCCAGCGCTGCTCGCATGTAGTTATCTCGCTACACGTGACCTTTCTGCATCACGCGTATTCCATCACCGTCGATGGCCGAACACATCAGCCTAGACCGTTGTTCGCCGCCCCCGCCGACGTGTCGCGACGATCCCCGCAGCTCTCCCAGTCGTAATATTACTTGGGCCTCCGAATCCGGTAACTGCCGGGATCGAGTCAGCCAGCTTCTCTCTCTTCCCCCATGGCTCCCACAACGGCCACTCTCGAATACTCCTCACCTGATCCAGAACCACTTGTATACCCCTCCCTCTCACCCCACCATCTTCTCGCCTCCAAGGAACCCGATTACCTCCGTCTTATCCTTTCCTCAAAAGTCTATGAGATCCTCAGCGAAACTCCCCTCGTCTTTGCCCCAAATCTTAGCACGAAGCTAGGAAATAAGATCTGGCTCAAACGAGAAGACCTGCAGGAGGTCTTTAGTTTCAAAATTCGCGGCGCCTACAACTTCATGGCGCATATCCCCGCGGATGATAGATGGAAGGGTGTCATCACATGTAGCGCGGGTTCGTGTGCATATCCTCAAAGTCTTCCTACCAATTGATTTCACTCCCAGGTAATCATGCCCAAGGCGTCGCGCTCTCCGGATCAAGACTCGCTATTCCATGTACCATCGTCATGCCAAAGGGCACACCCTCCATCAAAGTTGCCAACGTCCAACGTTTGGGTGCAAAAGTCGTCCTTCATGGATCCGATTTTCACGAGGCCAAGGCAGAGTGTGCGAGTCTTGCAGCTACACATGGTCTTACCTTTGTTCCACCCTATGACGACCCGTTGGTCATCGCAGGCCAGGGCACAATTGCCATGGAAATCCTCAAGCAAGTACCTGATTCCGACAATCTGGACGGTATTTTCGGTGCCATTGGTGGTGGTGGTTTAGTCGCTGGCATCGCTGAATACGTCAAACGCGTCGGAAACCCCAAAACAAAAATTTACGGCGCAGAAACCATCGATGCTGATGCCATGTACCAGAGTTTGAAAAAAGGACACCGCGTAACGTTGGCAGAAGCTGGCCCATTCAGCGATGGCACAGCTGTCCGACGGGTCGGTGTAGAGTCATTCCGCATTTGTCAACGGCTCTTGGACGAAATCACCCTTGTCGACAATGATGAGCTTTGTGCTGCCATCAAAGACATCTTTGAAGGTAAATCTTCAGGTCACCTTGCTCCACCCTGCTTTCCGATGACCATTCTTTTTCGTCGCAGAAACTAGATCGATCACCGAACCAGCGGGGGCGCTCGCTCTCGCTGGATTGAAGCGATATATCACAACCAATGGACTGGTTGGTGCTCAGAAAAAGTTTGTCGCGGTTATCAGCGGTGCAAACATGAACTTTGATCGTTTGCGATTCGTTGCCGAGCGGGCAGAACTCGGCGAAGGTCGAGAAGCTTTACTGAGTGTCGAAGTCCCTGAAAAGCCCGGCACGTACGTCCTTATTGTCACCTGCCATCATTCCTTCATTTTTTCCAACGTAGTTTCTTTGCACTCCATTCGATCATACACCCTCGATCCATTACGGAATTTGCCTATCGGTACAAGTCACCTGACATTGCACACATCTTCCTCTCGTTCAAGCTTGAGTCTTCATCACGAACCAAAGAAGTATCAGCGGTGCTAGATGCTATCCGACAACAAGGATTCGTAGGATTTGACATCAGTGACAATGAGATTGCGAAGAGTCATATGAGGTATATGGTGGGGGGATGCACCGTTGTGCCTGACGAACGTCTATTTAGATTTGGTGGGTTCTGAAAATTTCACTTTACCCATGTGTTCACGTGTGGTTTGTACTTCTAGAGTTCCCCGAGCGGCCTGGAGCTCTGCGCAAGTTCTTGGAGGGCCTCCATCAAGGATGGAATATCTCATTGTTCCATTATCGTAACCACGGCGCAGGTCAGTCATTCACACTGGCGCCAATGTTACCACTTAGCTTGCACGGTAGACCTTGGGAGGGTGTTGACGGGGATTCAAGTACCTCGTCAAGACTATGACCAGTTCCAGCAGTTTCTGGACAAGTTGGGATATCATTATGTGGAGGAAACAGACAATGAAGTGTACAAACGATACCTTAGAGGTTGAATGGGTTGCTTCGTAGACTCTACTTGTAGCGAGTGGGAAACTATTGAGCAACTCAGTCTTTGACAGTCATGATGCTCCCCATCGTTCGCACCAGTGCAAGTCATCTTCGCTGTCGCTCCCGCACGTTCTTTGTCTCGTCCTCGAGGGCGTCGCCCGACCCATGGCCACTTCCCCACACGCCCCAGCATCTCTCCAACACGACCACACACCCCGATATACCCGCTCCTGAGCCTCTTCCCCGCCCAAATGAATCACTCGAGACAACGCGTGCACGCCTTCTTTACCAGTCGCGCAAACGTGGAACGCTCGAGAGCGACCTCTTATTGAGCACTTTCGCCCGTGACCACCTTACCACCATGACTCGTGCTGAATTATCCGAATACGACAAGGTACATACCCTCTCTTAGGCGTGATCGTGCTCCTAATACACATCTTTGCTTCTTGGCTCGCAGTTGCTCGATGAGCCTGACTGGGACATTTACTACTGGTCGACAAGCAACCGCACACCACCTGAACGTTGGTCCAACTCTTCCATCCTGGAGAAACTCAAAGTGCATGCAAAGAACGAGGGGAAGGTTGTACGAATGATGCCTCCTCTTGAATAACCACTTAGAGATCTTCGAGTTCAATCCGATGTTCAGTCCACGTTGATCAAAGTAGTCCCGTGGTGGGCTTTCCAGGTCAATAGCGTACAACGTGGACTGTAAAGTATATGGTACAAAGCACAAGTTCTAGAATGTGCAGGTCCCCACAAAACGAATGCTAGCTGGCCCCGTCAAGTGTTGGTTAAGCCCGTAATTTCCAGACGCGTGACGTGAACATACCACAAGTCAATGCTTTGTATTTTGCGCTTTGCCATAAACATTGTCAAAGATGACATAGGCAGTAAATGCAACTGCAGCTATCCCGAAGCCGGGAAACATGCTGGAGAACATGGCACGGTTAGAGAAGACAGGATGTTTGCGCCAAGCGTCTCTCTTGGCCCATGGATCACGGAAAAGCGGCAGGTTGGCCATGCTGTAGAATGCACAGACTGAGCACGACAACGAACAATCCCAAAAATGTTATGCTCACGTTGAAATAATCAGAAACAATGTCGGCAAGTCTAGCCTTGCCAAACCTCCGACAATGCCCACAGTGGCCAAGTCACGTGCCGCAATATTTAGGGCAGGTCTATCTGAACTTGTCATTTCAACGGTCACATCTCGGCAGCAGGCCCTTTTCTCGACTTGTCTCTCTCCGCGTTTTTCCGCCTCTGCCGTCCGTTTTGGCGCTAGATACATCCCTGTTGATTTATTTTATCCATTTTTCGACTCTGCCATGTCTTCAGATGAAGATACACCATTAACCACCCTGACTGGGAAGAACCACGTCACGATCAATGGCAACGGGCACCAGAATGGTGTCGCAGACGACTCTTCAATGAGCGAAGACGACATGCCATTAGTATGTGTCCGTTCAGCTCTCTATTCCGCACCGTCCCCCTATAACTGTCGCTAGTCACAGGCCAGTGTTGTGCAGACGCCCGGCAAATCACGGCCACGAAAGCGTACCGCACCCCAGTACTCGGATAGCGAGGATGACGACGATGATATTCCGCTTGCTTCCTCGCCAGCGAAGCAAACCCCATCTGCCGCCGTACGTCGCGAATCGCACGCTACCACTGCCATCACTCCCAATGGTAAGGTAGAAAGCGACAGCGATGCCGCCTTGGCCACTCTCAAGCGTAAACGCGCCTCGAACGGCAAGGTCAAGGTGCCGTCAAAGAAGAAAGTCAAGAAGGAGGATGGACCCGGGGTTATGGAGTCCTCCGCTTCGAACGACGAGCCCTTGACGAAGAAGCGTTCGGGCAAGGTAAAGGTCAAGCCCGAAAGCGACGTGGAGATGAAGGACGTCAAGCCGAAACGGAAAAGAGCCTCGAACAAAAAGGCCAAGGAAGAAGACGCCCCTTCTGAAACCCCTCAGGCGAAGAAGAAGGGGAAGAAGAAAGAGGAAGAGGACGCCGAGGAAGTCTATCGATGGTGGGAGGACCAAGCCAACGGAGATGGTGAGGAGAAATGGCAGACTCTCGAGCATAATGGTGTTATATTTCCACCTCCTTACGAATCGCTTCCCTCGCATGTGAAGATGAAGTATAAAGGTCCTAATCTGGTCGTATTCTACGTTCTTTCAAGCAACGCTGACAATGCAACTCAGGCAAGGAGGTTGACCTCCCGCCAGAGTCCGAAGAGGTTGCTGGCTTTTATGCGGCCATGTTAGAGACGGATCATGCGCAGGACAAGACATTCAACAAGAATTTCTTCGACGACTGGTTAAAGGTTCTGAAGGATTATCCTCCTGTAAGCTCCGTTTGGTCATTTGCCGCACCTTGGGTAGTGACTCTTTAATAGCGGAACAAAATTAAGATATCCGAGTTCGAACAATGCGATTTCCGTCCCATGTATGAATATTTCGAAGCGGAGAAGGCAAAGAAGAAAGCGCTGAGTACCGCTGAGAAGAAGGAGCTCAAGAAACAGAAGGATGCGATGGAGGAGAAATACATGTCGTGCCTTCTCGACGGCCGCAAGGAGAAAGTTGGAAACTTTCGTGTAGAACCTCCAGGACTGTTCCGCGGTCGTGGCGATCACCCCAAGAAAGGCGCGTTGAAAGTAAGATGATCTGTTGACCTTTGACTAAACTGGGGTGATGACACTGATATATGGATTAGTTCCGCGTCCGCCCTGATGACATCACGGTTAACATTGGCGAGGGAGTCCCCATCCCTGTCCCAAACATGTCTGGGAACTGGAAAGGAATAGTGCATGATAAGACCGTAACCTGGCTTGCCAATTGGGTGGAAAATGTGAACGGGAACTACAAGTACGTGTTTTTGGCAGCGGGTAGCTCGCTCAAGGGCCAGAGCGACATGTCGAAGTTTGAGAAAGCCCGCGAACTAAAGGTATAGAACTAACTTCATTCTTGAGTTAGAGACTCATTCGCATTCAGAGTCACGTCGCGAGAATCCGTACAGATTACCAAGCCGACTTGAAGAGCAAGGTCATGGCTGACAGACAGCGAGCGACTGCCATGTATTTCATCGATCGACTGGCTCTTCGTGCGGGTAACGAAAAGGGAGAAGATGAAGCAGATACGGTCGGCTGTTGCTCGCTGCGCTGCGAACATGTCACGCTTGAGGCTCCCAATTTCATTATCTTTGATTTCCTCGGCAAAGACTCGATCCGGTACTACAACCGCGTTACCATTGAGCCACAGGTGTTCAAAAATATCCGCTTGTTCAAGGATAACAAGGAAGAAAGTGACAACCTGTTCGATCGTGTCAATGTAAGTTCGCAGTTGAGCTCGCATAAAATTTCAATGCTGACAATATTGCTAGACGACTCTCCTGAACAAACATCTTCAATCATATATGAAGGGGTTGACCGCCAAGGTGTTTCGTACTTACAACGCATCCATAACCTTCCAGGAGCAGCTGGACGAGGGCATGCTAAAGGACGCCACAGTCCAAGAGAAGTTGAATGCATACAATCAAGCGAATCGCATGGTGGCCATACTCTGTAACCATCAGAGGAGTGCGCCAAAGACCCATGATCAATCCATGGGTAAGATGCGCGATCGAGTACGTATCTTCACATGGAGACTGTCATGCGATGCACTTAGCTACCATCCAGCTTCGCTCCTTCAAGTATGATCGAATGAAACTGCGCCACGTCCTTTTCAACATCGACTCCAAATACCAGAAGAATAAGCTTTATGCTGATGACGAGTCGGACATAGACGATGACTGGATTGAGGAACACGAGGAATCGTTGAAGAAGAAAGATCTTGAGAAAGCGGAGAAGAAATTTGTCAAAGACAACGAGAAACTCGTTGAGGAGGGTAACCAACCTCTGGACGATTCAGTCTTAAAGGACAGAATTGCCGTCATCGAGGCCGATTACAAGAGGCTTGGTAAAGAACGCGGGACAGGCAAGGCATCGTTGAAGAGAGAGCGCGCCGCTGAGAAGATAGAAGAGGCTGTTCAAAAACTAGATGAGAGGATCAAGACTTTCAAGTTGCAAATGGATGATCGTGAGGCCGGGAAAGAAGTTGCATTGGGCACAAGGTTGGTTGCGACTTGCGTCTCTGCTGGCGTCAGTCTGCTGATTCTTGACTCGAAATTCTACAGTAAAATTAATTACCTCGATCCTCGGTGATTGCTACCACGGTATCCGTCGAATGAGCCACTAACGACCCCGCAGGATTACGGCCGCTTGGTGCAAAAAGCATGACGTTCCCATAGAGAAAATATTCACCAAGACGCTGCTCAACAAATGTAAGTGGCCACTTGTCGGTGTCAGTAAATGGTGGCTAACGGTATCGTTCAAGTCCCATGGGCAATGGAGGCAGGGGAAGACTGGAAATTCTGAGTCGACTATCATTATTTGCGCGCTCCGTTGGCTGCGAATAGAAGGGACTTCGACAGATACCGTTAATACGCATTTTATATTTAATCGTAGCTACATACGCTGTGTTTGGTCGAGTTTTCCCGCGTAACTTTCATAAAGCACACGGCCACTTCACGCTTTCCACACACCTTGACTTGCATCATGAGCAAACCACCCACAACGACATCCCCTGCTCAGTTTGCGACCCAGTCTGCCTTTGCAGTTCTCGCTGTCGAGGACTTGGAGTCCGACGAGGAATTCGTTCAAGACGAACATGTCCAGCCGTCCTCGGATACGTGCGTCTCTCTTTCACACTTAAAACACATGCACTCATCGCGTGCAAGTAGCTTGGGACCACCCAAGTTGTCCAAATCTCAACTGAAGAAGCTGCAGAAACAAGCGCGCACAGAGAAGCGGAAACAAGCAAAAGCTGCAGCCAAGGTCGCAGGGACGGGCAGCTCACCAAGCGCCACTCCTTCGCTAGAACAATCCATCACACGTTCCGTGGTTGTCAGCGACGAGGAGGTCCTTGAATCAGAAGACGACCATGTGCCACCCAGGTCCAGCAGCGAGATTGACCAGGAGGATGCGCCACCTGCTGCAGCAATCACACGACCACATCCCGAAAGGAACAGTCACCTTTCAAAGGCGGTCAAGTCCGACAGTACGTAAACATGGTTTGCGAAATTTCCACCTCGCTGAAGGCCTTCCCACAGCTTCAGGTCCCGCATCGGCCGAAGCACACTCAAAACCCATAACGACACCTCCAGAAATAACTCCCCCACGGCCGCCAACGGATGTGGAACATGCTGTGAAGACGAAACGGGATATCCAGGATGCTGAACGCACGAAGAAGCGCCAGAATCTGGTCACGAGAACACTATGGACGTTCATCATGATCGGAGGGCTTATGGGTAAGCCCTCACCCTTCATTTACACATTCGGATCTCACGTTAGTCCAGGTCTTTTGCTCATGGGTCACGCATACTTGATTATCCTTGTCATGTTGTGTCAAACCTTGGTTTACCGAGAGGTCACGGCCCTCTTTTCGTTGAAGGACGTGTCTCCCGACACTCCAGACTTTGAAGTCAAGGGACACAAGGATCCATGGAGTAAAACTCTTAACTGGTATTTCTTCGCCGTGACCAACTACTTCCTATACGGTGAAAGTATCATATATTACTTCAAGGTAAATAACTACTTTACTCCGTTGCGATCTTGTATTGATACTGGCCTCAAGCACGTGGTATTCACTGATGGACAACTGCTACCATTTGCTACGAATCATCGCATGATCAGCTTCACTCTCTACACCATTGGGTTTATGGGTTTCGTATTGTCGCTCAAACGCGGTTATCTCAAACAACAGTTCGGCCTCTTTTGTTGGGTTCACATGAGTTTGCTCTTGATTGTGGTGTCGAGGTAGGAGTGTCTTTTCCGAACACCATCTGGGTCTGAAGCATTTTGCAGCCACTTCATCGTCAACAATATTCTCGAGGGATTGATCTGGTTCTTTGTCCCTGCCTCATTGGTTATTTGCAACGATGTGTTTGCCTACATCTGGGGTATAACTCTTGGCCGTACCCCGTTGATCAAGCTATCCCCGAAAAAGACCGTCGAGGGGTTCGTCGGTGCATTCTGGAGCACTCTGGTCTTCAGCGTGGTCTGGGGATCTTATTTCATGCAATTCAACTATATGATCTGTCCGGTGCATGACCTTGGTGTCAGTGTGTGGAGCAATGTTCAATGTGTTCCCAACCCCGTCTTTATCGCCAAAGAATGGGAAATCTGGGCGCCATTGAGTGCCTTTTTGTCGCAACTTGTGCGTATGCATCTGATGTGGATTTCTGCCTTGTTGAACTGAACGTGTCCATCGCAGCTCGGTCGCCCCGTGACAGTCATTCCTTATGTCCCGTATCAACTTCATTTACTCGTCTTTGCCATCTTTGCTTCGTTGGTTGCACCATTTGGGGGTTTCTTTGCTTCTGGTTTCAAACGTGCGTTCGACGTCAAAGACTTTGGCCACAGCATTCCTGGACACGGAGGCATGACAGATCGAATGGATTGCCAGTATGTTGACGTCGCGAGTGTGGGATGCAAAACTCATACATTTTCTAGGTTCCTTATGGGGGTATTCACCTACGTTTACTACAGCAGCTTGATTCGGGAACACCACGTTACTGTGGGGTCCATACTGCAAATGATTGTCAGCGGGCTGACTGTAGAAGAGCAACTGGAGCTCGTGAGGGACCTGAAAAGGTATATGCAGGGGAGAGGAATCATGACTGCATGATCGAGACACTCATTAATCAGGGAATTCAGCATTATTATTACCCTTGCAGTAATTATCATCGATGTCATCTCTTGATTGTTGATAGTCGGATCCCTCACTCGTCGAAGTTCTAGCAAAGCGCAAATGTTCGTGAAAGTTTGTTTTCCCTAGAGGTTCATTGGCAGGAAAAATATTCATGGATGATACATGCATGCTCATAGGGGAAATTAGCATGACAGATAGATGCTCCTCATGACCGAGGTTTTTCCTGACGACAGGATCACGACTGAATAATGAACAGGTGAGGCCAGCCGGGATAACTCACCTTCTTCTCTTTCCAAAGTGCGAGAAGGCCGACTCCCGACACCTTCACAACCTTGAAACGTACACCAGGAATATCACCCTTGGCTTTACCACTACGACCAAA
>JBBPRO010000327.1:0-19469 GCA_038093055.1 Boletus mariae | reverse complement strand
AATAAACGGCGCTAGCGAGGAGAAGGAGATGAAAGAAAAGCATCGTTGGCGGCGTAACAGCCCCGATCGAATATTTATGTAGACTGCGATAGGAGAGATGACATCACGAGCATTTCCAAATATGGCAGGCTCTCTTTGCTGGCGGACCACGATGGCTACCGTGTTCAACAAGTTCATCCTGTACGAGAATAAGCTGCGCTTTTACATCGTCGCCTCCAATGCATCCGACTCCCGCCACCGCATCATAAAAATTGACCGCACCTCTCCAGTGGACCTCAACGTTGTCGAGGATGACACCGACTACAGCGGAAAACAGATGAGCGCCATGCTCAAAATGCTTGACGATGGAAACAAGGGATCAGGTGGAATAGGCAAAGCTAGAGTCGTTTTTGGGGTTGCCGGTATGTCATCCCTTGGATGTTACCCTTGTCTGAAAACGCTCTGCTAGGCTTTGTCAAGTTCACTGCGGGGTGGTACATGATCGTGATATCCAAGCGCTCCGTTGTCGCACTTCTCGGTGGCCACTACCTATACCATTGCGAGAGCACGGATATGATACCCGTTTGTGCCAACCACAAGATAGAAAAACCTGCCGAAGAACAACGGTTGCTCAACATCTTCAAACAAGTCGATATGTCCAAACACTTTTACTTCAGGTACTTTTCCTTGTGCGAAAGGCGACACATTACTTAGCACAGCAACAGTCACTCGTACGACATTACATCGACCCTCCAGGATAATCTTACGAAACCAGGCCGATTTCGGGACTCTTCCTGGCAATTTAATGATCGTTATGTTTGGAACTTCCATATGATGTCGCGCCCCTTCACGGATACAGTTCCGCGGGGTGTCCAGGCCTGGTTGATTCCGCTAATCCATGGTCATGTCGATCAAGCCAGTATGCGTCCTCTCATTTGGCCTTGGTCAACGTTGACTCTTTTACTTAGAGCTGAATGTTCTTGGTCGCGTCGTCTTTGTCGCTCTTATCGCTCGCCGCTCTCGTCATTACGCAGGGGCTAGGTATTTGACAAGGGGGGTCAATGAAGAAGTCTGTGCTGAGCCTTTCTACCCTTCCATTTCTGCTTAACAGTCTTTAAGGGCCATGTTGCGAATGAAGTTGAGACGGAGCAGATCGTCTCTGAAGCCTCAACTACCCCGTTTTACTTTCCATCCGAGGGGGGTCGTTCCCGGCGGCCAAGTCCGGGATATACAAGCTATGTACAAGTATGTTTGTGTTTCCGCGCATTTTCCCATTCGTTCATTATCTATTGCAGTACCGAGGAAGTATCCCTATCTATTGGACACAGGATACCACAACCATGAGCCCTCGCCCTCCAATTGAAAGTCAGTTCCTAATGACTTGTTATGTTTCTCACTTAATACGTCTTCTAGTCAATGTGATTGACCCATTCTACGCTGCCGCATCCCGCCATTTTAATGACCTATTCGCACGTTATGGAGCTCCTATTTTCATTCTTAACCTCATCAAGAGGCGGGAGCCTGTGCCCAGAGAATCCAAGCTTTTGGACGAGTATACACAGTGTGTACGTTACTTGAACCAGTTTTTACCGGAGGGCAAAAAGATGGTTTATCGTGCTTGGGATATGTCGAGGGCTTACAAAGAGTATGTTTGTTTAATTTGGAAGTATTATTCTTCATATGCTTTTGCCCGCAGGAAGACGCAAGATGTCATCAGTTACTTGGAGGATATGGCCGAGGAATCGATCCAAATGACGGGCTTTTTCCACACCGGAGCAGAACCATTTTCTCATTCGTTGCAAAGCGCACAGTATGTATATTTATATATGTTAGTTAGCAGTTTTGGCTCACCAGTATTCCACAGCGATAAAGCTAGTCCGTTGCGGGGCGACATTCTTTTGCAAAACGGTATATGCCGTATTAACTGCGTGGACTGTTTGGATCGTACGAATGCCGCTCAATTCGTGTTTGGAAAGCGAGTTTTCGGTCATCAACTTTACGCACTTGGAGTAGTTGGAAATCCAAATCTCTCGTTTGACTCGGACGCTGTCAATATGCTGACGGAGATGTATCACGACCATGGTGACAGTACGTATTACTTTGGGGTCTTCCCTCCTTACATCTCACGTGTTCCACTAGCCATTGCTCTTCAGTATACGGGAAGCGCACTTGTCAACCGCGTCGAGACCTATCGACGAATGCCTCATTGGAATAGTCATTCTCGTGATATCATCGAGAACATCCGGCGTTTCTACACCAACTCTTTATTAGGTAGGTTCTTGTGTATCATGGGCGAGGGGTGTGCTCATGGCGATACAGATGCCGATAAGCAAGCAGCTATCAATCTATTCCTTGGTGTTCATGAACAGCATGGGCCGGTCGTCCATCCGCGAGGTAGCTATCAGCAATGGTACCAACCTTCCAACTTGGAAACTGCGTACACTCTAGACGAGTGTTTGGAAGCATTGCACGATTTCATCACTCACAGGGGCGACTTTTGGTCCGAGTATTATAGACCGCTTTTGTTCACTTCGCTAGGCAAGCATTTTGCATATTGCATGAATACTCTAAAGGCCCCAGGGTACGCTCAAATTCTTCTGTGTCATTGAATGGTTGACGAAGCTCGACTAGGAAATCCATGAGTGGGGGCTATAGTCCCTTCTTGCCTAGCAATCCTAATGCAGTACATCAACCAAGGTCTAGATTTTAGCATGGCTTCAGTTGATTATATTGATAATCTCTTGTAACAGGTTGATGGCAGGTGTTCGACGTTGGATTGGGAATCCAACTCCATCTTTGAATGATACCATGAGAAAATCTATGCATTTAACACACATGGATGCAAGGTCTCAGCCATACAGCAAAACTGAGGTTCATGCACAGTGCACTGGGACTTTGGCAACCCAGCTTCTCAATCCCAAAGTGCCTTCAGAAGAGTTACTGGAGTATCACAGGCAAGTGCTTCAGACCTTTATTGGAATAATTTGACATGTATTGTAGATATATTGATCAAGATCAGCTTATACATGATACCATGCAAAGTGAGGCAGAAATCACTGATCAACTGCTTTATATCAAATACATTGAGAAGAACTCTGAAAAGGGAGAGGAGTTGTTGGCTGATGGTATTGTGGAACTATATGAGGGTTATATGCTCCCTGCCTCTGATAACCAGACACTAATTTTGGTGGACACATGCAGCTATTCAAAATGGCTTACAGAAGTAGTAACAGTCTATTAATCTGGTAGGGGGTATTGTAAATACACAAGACATGATATGAAGTTTGACTTTACTTTTAAATTATTGTCTAAAAACTATATGAGATGACCAAGTTACTTATAGACCAATGTAGCCAATAGAAACAAGTAGAGTTGAGTCTATCCAAGAGGACAGGACTAGCATCCATGGAGATGGAGGTGTCCCTTGATATATTCTACTGTTTACATTGAGCCCCTTCAGTCACCTTATACCAATGAAGATGGTGTAGAGAGTCAATGCTCTCTAGATTGTTATCTCAGGTCATCTTGTCACCTCTCCATCACTTGTACTCACATTTCTGTCATGTCTTGTGTCCTTCCAAGTCCATCTGTGGTGAGTCCATTCATTTATGAAGTGTCTGTTTACAGTCCATTGGTATATCTATTGACAGACAGACTTGTATTCTTTCCTTTTGTCCAAGTATCTTCAATTTCATTTATCTATCTTTGTGATATTGTATCACTTTAAACAGTCTTCTTTAGTCTTCATTCATCTTTTCATTTATTGATCGAACCTGTCTTCTTCCATTCCACACTTATCACCTTCAGACTAATATTTATACCTTTGTTACAAAGCACAGGTAGGGCATAGCATGGGTATGGGTATGGGTATGGGTATGGGTATGGATCTTGGATACCCATACCCATGAGTACATGGGTTATTTGGTGGGTGTTACAAACGGTACTCTCATTGCCCCTATCTATAATCTTATCTTTTCCCTTTCACTTTATCTAGTGATAGATGATGACGATGTTGTCACATCTAATCTTATCATGGAACCTTTCCTTCCATCACGGATGACTCTAGTCACACGGACTACTCAAGTCCAGTCAAGACTCGTGCATGACCTGAAGGCATGACACATCCTAAGAGTCACATCGACTACGACACGAGTCATGATGCAAGACACAGCACATGACATCGCTACAAGCATCCACCGACACAGCTTTCTATTCCATTTCATTCCATAGCTGTGCCAGGTACAAGGGACATATGAAGTCCAACCCATTGAACCCTATGACACGAAGACCGCGGATACCGATACACGGATCCTAGTCACAAGGCCACGCCGCATACACGATGTAGGCACAAGGCACATCTCAGTCATATCCCGAATCCCTGGATAATGACATATCACGACGACGACCAATGGCAAGACGCCTCACTGCATACACGCTGCAGGATGCTATGCCAACACAGTAATATCTGACTTGACCTACATAGCCTCAAGGCCTCGTCGCAAGCCTCATTGCATAACGATGCAAGGAACCTGTGCTGCCACACCACAAGGCAACCTCATGGCACATAGCCATTCGGCTACGATCATCGGATCCTGCGGATACCTGTGCTAAGAAGTCATAGTGACTCGTACTGACTCGTCAGGGTTTAGGGTTACTATTTACGATACGATATCGGACAGATCTAGTGACGAAACACTAGGAAAACTCCTAATGGAGTTAAGCTAGTAGTTACAAGTCAGTCACGCTGATTAACTAGTCAGTCACACTAGTGATCAGTAGACGTAATCAGTAACCTTACTGACACGCCTTACTGACATCATTATGTCAGCATTACTAATAATGACTAAGGCACAGTCTAGATACGATCTGGACTGATCTATGCTGTGCATGACATCATCAACTGTGCATTGCACAGTTGACTGTGCATCTACTGCAGACTGACTGTGCACGACTGTGCACGACTGTGCATAGCTGTGCGTTCATCAACAATCATCGTTGATTGATCACATGATGATTCAATCTCCTCTTTATCTTATCGTATAAATACAGCATGTAACATAAGATGTAGATTAGACTATTCAGTTGATTCAGACACCCGATATCTTATCTCTATTCACTCATCCTCTGAATCTACCAATCACTATTTGACTCCGTACCAAGAGACTGCTAGAAGAGTGAGTCTCATCACTCTACATCTATCCCTATCGTTGTACTGCGCACCAAGCAGAAGGTATCCTATACTTCTGTTATCTAGTACAAACAGATGTACATACTCTAGTAGTATATAAGGCCCAAGAGCCGCACCAGAGAACTTCAGTCAAGTTCTCTTGGTCTTTACCCTCATATCCTCCTCGACCCGCCGGTCAGCGTCCTAACACGGCGTTGTCTCCCATGCGTTGTATCAGTTGGTTGGGTTTCCTCTAAGGAGACTTATCTCATCCACTCTCTCACCTTTTGTTGTACTCGACGACTGTCTCCTAACCAGGGCTGGTTTCTAGAGTTGCTTCAGTACCTTGAGCTGCCAAGGCAGTCGCAACATGGTATGGCAGGACAGCAAGAAATGTATGGTCTATCGCAGCATAATCACATGCAATAATTCCCCTAATCTGCAGGTATAGTCCATCTGGATTCTTATTCAAACCACCACTACAGACCACAGCACAAGTTATGACTACATGTTCACCCTCAAGTCCATCTTTCAGATGATAGTGAAGCAACTCTAGAAACAACACCAGGTACTGGTGACCAGCCGTCCAAAAGAGGCCAGCACAAGGCAAGCTATCAATAGATGGACTGGTAAATCTGGGTTTGAATCAGCAGGGTGAGTGGGCTCCCAGAGTCACCTGATCTTTAGCCAATGAAATAATGAACATTTTTGCCATTGAAAATCTGCATGGGTGAATCATGTATCGACAGCTGCATCAAGACCGATATTGTTGTCAAAGTCTGCTGGCATGGTCAGAAGATCTTGATCATTGGTAGCTTGAGGGATGGTGAAAGCTTGAAGCCAGGAGAGCAAAGGGAAGGCAATCGGCATGCATTGGGTCTTACATGCTGGTGATCGCAGACACTTATCCATTTGATATACAGACTTATCCTACAAAATGGGCTTTTCAGTCAGGTGACTCTGCAAACCCGCTCGCCCTGCCAAATTCAAACCCAGATTTACCAGACTAATGCTGCGATCTGATTCGTCCCCAAGAAGTCACTACGTCATTACTCAGCACTCAGTGGACGTGACTGCACAAGGATATTATAATACTGTGTATAACCAAGCGAATAATATACAGGTGGAGTATAACAACGAAACAAAAGCCGGTCTATGATACCACAGATATGCTGGGAGGTTCCCGGACGATAATGTCATCACCAGCTTCCGACACAGAACCTGTTATGATGTTGCGCATCTTGGTGGGCGCCTTCGTGGTGTGATGTTCTTGCACTATAGATCCTGAACGCGAAGGTGCTCCCGATATCCCTGCAGAGCCACGAGCTCCTTTGGATTTGCCACTCTTGCCAGGCGCAGATATAGACGTGACGGCTTTCGGAATGGCGACCTTGTCCGTGTCTGCGACCTTGGCATTGGTGGTTGCTGAAGCCATCGCTGCGGCAGTCGCGAAATGCGACTCCTTGTCACCAACCCATGAACGAGCAAACCAACGACCGCCCGCGATACCTCGAATCTCACGGTTTGCAATTCTCCACTGACGAACTTTGGAACCGCTTCGATCCAAGGGCTGCATGGTTGCGAACCCAGTTCCGATTTTTGGAGGTGGTTGGACGGGGAAAGGTTTGGAAGGGAGGGGATATACTGGCAAAGGAAGAGGCGCGCTCTCGCCTGGTTGTTCGGGAGCGGGTGGAGGGGGCTCAACCTCCTCGGGTGCTGGTGATGGACCTCGTGAAACGGGGAATGGTGAGGACGGGGCTGTGATAGTGTGCGCTAGGAATAATTTGAGGACGTTAAAGAAACTACTGCGATCATGACTCACTTTCACTCATCGCAGTGTCCTCGGGGGGAGGTATTTCCAAAGCCTTGGCACCTCTGCACGGGAGGTTGTAAGGCTGGATTCCAAGCAAGTTAAATAGCAACGTACTTTGGAGGTACCTTGATTTTGGGTTTGGATGCCGCTGCAGTTTTACGTGGTGCAGCCTTTTTCTTCGGCGGTGGTTTCTCGGGCACAGCAGGCACGTTGACGCTCTCACCCTCGTTATCTGGGGGTTCCCGAGATTCTATTAGCAATAAGCTTGGTCCGGCGAGCAACGACGTAAAGAGAAATGACACACCATCGGGCTTCTTATCCTCCTTGTCCTGTTTGTCGGTCTTGCGGGGACGTGACGGCTTCTTTGGTGGTGCTTTGCGCTTCGTCCCCGCTGAGACGGAGACGGAAGGGGCTGGTTCGTCGTCATCGATCAGCTGGTCCTCTTCCTCTTCCTCGTCTTCGCTTTGGGGTCGCGGAGGTTGGTTCTGTGATGCGTTCTTCCGCCCCGCGGCGGGAACGCTCGGAGACGAGGGTTTCCCTGGGCCCTTCTTGTCGCTCAACAACAGCTTGACCGCTCTAGGCTTTGGGCCCCGCGGGGGCGGCGGTGTGGCCTCATCGCGCAGGGTAGAGATTTGGGGAGCGTCCATGTCAACGTCGTTGTCCATGACTGGCGGTTGTTTCGGTGGGCTTGAAGGGACCACTGCAAGTCCAAATTTGTGCAACCGGCACAGCGTGTGTTCTAATCTCTGCGCCTTCTACACTTCAAGTCCGAGATGGTCATTCCGCGTATTCTTTTTTCTCACAGATGGTGGTTGCGGTCAAGCAGCGGCTTGGACTTTCGTCATGTCAAAAAATACGCCGTTTACACCTGGGCAGAGTAACAATTGTAGATAGTCTAGCAAGCTCACTAGTAGTAAGTACTGTACCGTAGTACATAGGGCTTGTAGTCAAGTTATTTGATTAGTCAGCGAGGAGTACCGACTTGCTCCGCCAACCTTGCACTTGACCAATACTCGAGTGACCGTAGTTTGCACGTAAGTCACTTCAGACATCTTCTAACCACAGGAAATTGCTCATTCTCGCGCAGCCGTTCAGTGTCTCTCCTTCTCCACTAGACTAATCCTTCTGAGTTTGTCATGTCGTCAACTTTGAACGTATGTAGCACTCTAAACCAACTGGGGCCCCGGTTAATTTCCTGGCTCCATCTACAAATCGTTATAGGTTGCCCGTTATACTGCTTTGGCGTCGGGCATCTTCTATGGGATCTACCATCACCGTTCTCTGCAAAAAGCTCATGATCAAGAGAAGGAGCACCGCGCGATCCATCGCCGCGAACAACTAATAGCACAGGCCAAGGATGCATATCGTCAAAAGAAAGAGAGCAGTATCAAGGGTGATGGTGGTAAGTCGTGCTATCAACTATTCGCGTTGTGACGTTCTCTGTCGAAGCGGTCGCAAGTT
This sequence comes from Boletus mariae, assembly GCA_038093055.1. NCBI lineage: Eukaryota > Fungi > Basidiomycota > Agaricomycetes > Boletales > Boletaceae > Boletus > Boletus mariae. Next base: position 11,049 of record JBBPRO010000327.1, on the reverse strand, counting down.
CTTACCTAGCCTCTTTTCCTCACCTATTCTACATCTTTGACCATCTCTGTCTACAGTGATCACAGACCCCGAAGATTCACGGTTTGACTTGGAGAAACTCGTCGCTAAATGGGAAAAGGAATATCAATAGATTTTTTTTTCATCTCGTCCGTCTTCTACCTTGCTGGAGAACACGCATTGTTGAGCAAGGTCGAAACCGGCTAGACATACTGTTTTTGGTCGCACTAGATACGCACTGTTAACAGCTTGCACACACTCCATTGAGAACATGTGAACAGAGGCGACCTTTGATTGACGCGACGCGTCTTGACCAAAAAAGCCACCATCTTGTGTTTGCCTTGCTCCAACACATCAACGGTTATCTAGCCTAGTTTTCTACGGAAATGAAGCCAACAGTACAGGATGAGGACATGGAAGACGATCTCGCGGCCGAGGAGGAGAACAAACTAATCAATGAGGTCCGTCCTACTGTTGTTCTTGCTCAGCGCCAAGATCTGAGACGTCTTATTCTCGCAGGAGTACAAAACATGGTCAGCAAGACCATTCCATCGTACCATCCAATGACTTATCCGCGTTTTCTCATTTCCAGGAAGAAGAACGCGCCGTATCTGTATGATCTTGTTATCACGCACGCGTTGGACTGGCCCACCTTGACTTGCCAGTGGTTCCCAGACAAAGAATCGTGCGTCCTGGCTTGTTTGAGCCTTCTCCCTCTTACGCCCCGTTCTCTAGCCCCCCAAACAAGTCCTACACCGTTCACAGACTGCTTCTCGGCACGCACACCTCTGGCCAAGCACAAGATTACCTCCAGATCGCTACCGTCCATATACCAAAACGCGACGGTCCCTTGGCAGACAAACTCGATCGCAGCGACTATGACGACGAACGTGGCGAACTCGGCGGACACACTATCCCACCCCAACCGCGTATCCAAATCATACAGAAAATCAACCATGCGGGCGAAGTGAACCGCGCGCGGTACATGCCTCAGAATCCTGACCTGATCGCCACGAAAGCGATATCCGGAGAGGTATTCATCTTTGATCGAACAAAGCATTCGAGTGAGCCAGAGCGGGGAGGTGTGTGTAAGCCGGATATAAAGCTGGTTGGACAAACAAAGGAAGGGTATGTCGATTCGCCTCCTTGTTAACCGGAGGATTGACGGGTGTAGATTCGGACTGGCATGGAACCCGGTGAAAACAGGTCATATCCTTGGCGCATCCGAGGATATGACGGTTTGCATGTGGGACATAAATTCGTACACCAAGGCAAGGAACACTCTTGAACCCACCAATATTTACAAGGGCCATACCTCCGTTGTTGGGGTAAGTGAACCTTCGTCGACCTTTTTAGTGCATGTGCAGACGTTTTGGTACGACAGGATGTTGATTGGCATCCAACGAGAGAGAATGTGTTTGCAAGTGTCGGCGATGACAAGTTGCTTCTCTTGTGCGTATATCCAGAGTCTTGTCGTGTCCATACTCATATATTGCATGTCGGACTAGGTGGGACACGCGGTCTCCAGCAGAACCAACCACAAAAGTACAGGCTCATGACCGAGAAATCCTTGCCTGTGCCTTTAACCCTGCTCAAGAGAGCCTCCTCATTACTGGCAGTGCAGACAAGGTAGGTTCCGGGACCATTCCGGTAGCTGTGTGCATGTATCACATCCTTTTTCTAGACCATTGCCCTGCACGACATTCGTAATACTTCGAAGAGAGTGCACATCTTTGAGTCACACACCGATGAAGTCTTGCATCTCTCGTGGTCACCTCACGTTGCATCAGTGTTTGCCTCCGCATCCAGTGATAGACGTATCAACATATGGGACCTTGCACAGATTGGAGTCGAGCAGACGCCTGATGACCAAGAAGATGGACCTCCAGAACTCATGTTCATACACGGAGGCAAGTCATTCGACTCCAGATCTATGACATGCTTATGACTGTCTATCTATGTAGGTCACACCGCACGACCGTCTGATTTCTGCTGGGCACCTGGCATAGGTGAACAGTGGACAACGGCAAGCACGTCTGAAGACAATATCGTCATGATCTGGCAACCAACGGCGCGAATCTGGGCAGGTGACGGGGTCAAAATTGACGAGAAAGAGCTCGAGGGCGATCCCATGCAAGGCATCGAGGAAGCTGGTCCGTCGAACACAGCTACGGGTATCAAGCAAGTAACAGGCAGTGGGGCGGCGAGCGCAAGGAGTCAGAGCATGAGCATCAGCGCAACAGCCAGTAACTCGGGAGCCGATGTTGAGGAAGACAGTTAAATATTAGAGACTGACAGGATACGTGTCTAACATATGTGCAACGACGTTCAATGTCTCACGCGACGATGTGCATAACTCGATAATATAAGAGCCATGACTTGATATTACAAGAACAGTATTCTGGCCAGTTCGAATAAGACTATGTGGTGCAAGTCAGACAGTGAGAGAGACGGGTGATTGCTCAGACTCACCTCCGCCTATGATGACGAACAAAACGATGCCTAGGGCCCATAAGCTAATTGGGCTCCGTTTCGACAGCTGCTCCTGTCGTGAAGGCTTGACTCCCTTCTTGCCTGACTTGACTGCGCTGGCGAACTGGGCGTTCTTCTGTCGCAGCTCAAATTGCGTCGGCTAAACACCTTGAGGTCTGCATATCTTGACGATAAACGAAACAAACGCACCATTTTCAATATAAAAATAGGTTGGCGGAATGAACGACGCGAGGAGGATGATATGGGTAGGTTGCAAAAGCGATTAGTCGTGTCATGACGTGTGTGTTTGGCAACAGCTTTAGATCCAAACAACCGCTTGCTTCATGGCACACAAAAAGAAGACATCGCTCAAGGCGACGCTTCAGTCGCAGCAATCCAGACTGAAAGCCAAAGAAAAGGCGGAACGTGCTGCCAAACTCGCTGAGCAGAAACACAAGAGTGGTGCAAAGGACAAGGCTGTTCGTTCGCCGACCGTGCCTTTCAAGCCCACCGATAAGATTCTCCTCGTTGGAGAAGGAAACTTTTCGTTTGCTCGAGCGCTTGTGATAGATGCTCCACCGTCCTTGGAGCACCTTGTCCCTCCCAACATTACAGCGACGTCATACGACACGCAAGAGGAATGTTTTGCCAAATATCCGGAGGCGGAAGCTATCGTGAACACCATCAAACAACGCGGCGTCGAGGTGTTGTTTGGAATCGATGCGACCAAACTACAGAAACATGCTGTTTTGAAGGGGAGGCGTTGGGATCGGATCGTCTGGAACTTTCCTCATGCAGGTATGTACTCGATCGTCGTGTCGTATGTCGCGTTTACTCTCTCGCTCGTCAAGGAAAGGGTATCACAGACCAGGACAGAAACATCTTATCAAATCAGCGTCTCATATTGGACTTTCTTCGCTCTGCACCACACTGCCTGACACTTGGGCGAATACCCGTCATTCATCTTGCTCGCAGGCGCAAAAAGCAGGATGATAGTGACGACGACGAGCCTGACATCTCTGGATCTGATATGGAAACGGCACCAACTGGAACTTGGAGAGGAACAGTATTGATCACACTCCGAAACGTTTCTCCATACACTGCATGGTATGTCGGGTTCAGTATACGTCTTCAGCAGTTGACGGGTCTACAGGGATATTCCGCGGTTGGCCAAGTCTCCCCCGAACCCCACAAGGATCGGCGAACAGCCCAATCCACAGTACAGACTCCTGCGATCGTTCATGTTCCATAGGGATATGTGGAAGGGCTACGAACACCGAATGACAAAAGGTGAGAGAGCGCACGGCCATGGAAAGACAGGTAAAGGGGGAGAGGATCGGACCTGGGAGTTTTGTTTGCAAGAGTGAGATCTCGGTCAAATAATGTTATCATGTATGCATGCCAGCCCTATGATGATGGTGCCTCTGTACTCTGTCCCTCCTCCAAACTCTTCTTGAAGCCCTCCAGCGTCCTTGCCAGTTTGCCTCCACTTGCTTCGCTAAGCACTGCTGCGAGTTGCATTGCAGGTGTACTGAGCAATCCAACGATTTGTGCTCTCAGGGTATCAAGGGTTGGTAGTTTTGCGACATCCTTGACACCGGGAGCGGAGAAGATGCGCCCTTCGATGAGCGCACCCATGACCTTGAGTTCAGGTGACAGTATTGGTTTGACCCTTGGAAGGGGTCTCCCAGGGATCCAGTCCGAATGCTCCTCTTTCCCTTTTCCCTTGACGGACTTGGCCTCCACTTTTGCGTGCTCCTTTTTCGGGGGGACTACGCGATCAATGGCACGGATGATGGCATTGAGTTGAGGTGGGCTCAGCGAAGGCAAGGTGAGCACAGCAAAGCCGCCCTCGACGAGTTTTGCAATTTGTTCCGTCTTGTCCGCGTCTATGGGCGCAAAGTCGCGTAAAGCGACGCCAAAGATGGACGTCCGCATAACGGTGAGTGTGGGGGGCGGCGAGGCGTGCGAGGGTGCGAATCGCGCGCTTGCAAGCTCGATCTCCCGCCTGAGATCCTGCATTTTGCGTGCGGCAAATTCTTTGTGCTGTAGGAATATGACGGGTGCGTCGGTGCTCTGCGCTAGCATGCGGGAGTACTGGTTGTAGAGATGGGATTTGCGCTCGCCGTAGCGACGCGGGACAGGCTTGCGCTCGTAGACAAAGGACGGCTCGACGGAGACGACATAGGCGCGGGTGAAGAGACGCGGCGTCGGGGCGAGACGAGGCAGCATGAGCATGGCAAAAGAGAGACCGTGCACGCTTGTCCGATGTGGCACGTGAGCAGCATACGTCACAATGAGTCACGCATAATTTTGTCACGCGGACTTTGTCTCTTACTCTGAGTGTATTCGCTCGTCATCATTGTGGGTGGGACGTGCCGAGCTTAATGTCCGTCCGTTCTTTAAGTACAACCGCATTTATTGACTCGAGCAACCCTAGGGACGACGACGACGCCTTTCTGTACGGTGAGACGGGCGCGACGGTGGAGGCGACATCTGGTAAGAACAGCTCCGGCTCGAACTCTCGGAGGCTCCGAAAAGAGTCTCCCGCTGTATTTTTGTTTGCTCAATATCATCAAATACTTAACATATCTTCGCCTGCGTGTGATCATCAGTGCCGCAACCGTGAGTCTTCCCCGGTGGGTGAGCTTGCTGTGGTTGTTGAAGTCTCTGTTACAGTATCCCAGTCGAGGCATTAAAACCGCCCAATGGCGTGCTCGAGGACTTGGATGTCAAGGTCAAGGAAGAGCCTCCATTTGGTCCATCGCCTAGTGTGGATGAACAGGAAAATGAAGAAGAAAACGGAGAAAACGGCCTAGTAGAAGAAGAGGAAAGCGAGGATGATGTATGTGCTTCACGACAAGTCTCTATATGCGCCCTCACAGTCATTTCTAGGATATCGAAATCATCATGGAACCACCGTCACGCTCCCTTGACTTCCGGTGAGCATATACCTTGCACGTTTCGCTTGACCCCAGTACTAATCCAATTCTAGACAACAGAATGCCGCAGGACGGTCCCTTCCGCAGCCCCGTCCTTCCACCCAACCGAGTAAACGTAAACTAGTTCCCTCAGTTTCCATCTTTATGCTCACATTTCTAAAGCCCTTCCCTCGCAACTTACCACGGAATACACTCCTCATGAGCGGGGCGCCCCTGCAAAACCACCTCCATTACCCATAAGTTCTGCTCCCCCCGTTATCCCGTCATCTACCCCAGATGCCCGCCTTGACGACCACCTTGACGATGGGCCAGACCCATCCATGCTACCCCCTGCTACTGCTCCTCCTTCACACCCCTCAATAAACCCAGATCTAACCGGCATTCTCGATGGTCGCTCGATCCTTGAAGTTGATCTCAGCGCAATGGCAGAAAAACCATGGCGTCGGCCAGGTTCAGATATCAGCGACTGGTTCAACTACGGGTTCGACGAAATGTCTTGGGAAGCATATTGTTACCGAAGACGTGATCTAGGAGACCTCTCCAATGTACTCAAGACGAACGTGCTCGTGCGTACTGGCTCTATCTCTCCTCCAAAAAGCTGACCCCGCCGCGCAGAACTTTGCAGCCATGCCAGAAGACCAACTCACAGCGTTACCTCCAGATCTGCGTACGATGGTGATGACCGGTGCCAATGTGATGATGAACAACAGTTCCAGCGCGAACATGATGGGCCCCAACGTCGGGATGAACCCCATGATGGACATGTCTGGCATGGGAGCAATGAACATGTCGATGGGCATGGGCATGAACGGTGACATGAGTTTGCAGATGCAGGGTGGAGGCCCCATGATGCAAGATGGCCCAGGCCCCGGCCCTGTAGGACCTGTCGTGGCGAACGGGACATCCGAACAGGGGGTACAGTTGGGCATGCAGGACGGATATGGGGGTGGCCCCGGACCCGGCATGATGGGCATGAGCATGAATGCTGACTACGGTATGCAGGTATGGATGAGTTCCTCTTACTTCTAGCTACACATAATGAAATCCGTGGCGTTCTCGCGACGCGTTGTCCTATGAGCAGGAGCAGCCTATGGGACAAGGGATGTACGTTGGCATGGAGGGTAGCCCGACGCCCGTGACGGTGCCAGTGCAAACGCCTGTTCAGGCACCCACGCCGACACCTGGACATGTTGGCCGTGGTGCTCCTCCGGTGCAGTTCCGTGGGAGGGCCATGGCGCAGGGATTACGTGGACGGGGATTCATTGGTCGCGGGAGAGGAAGATACGATGGTCGTACGTCAATTCTGCGCGTGGTGGTTACATCTCTGATCGATTTTCCGTCTTAGCACCCCAAGGACCTGCTAGACCCGCATCCCCGTTGCCCCCCGGCGTTCCAACTGGACCTCGGAATCAAAATAGGTACAAAGACAGAGATGGGAATGCGCCTGCGGTTGAGGGTTTGGACTATGGCGGCACTGCCAAAGACGGTAGTACGAGAACACCGTCGCGAGAACCAGAAGACCGTGGGCATGCCAGGTGAGCTCCCCGTTTTTTTACGCTTGTCTAGGCGTGCGATCTAACGGTCGACAAGGAAGCGTCGCATGTCGTCAGGCTTGGATGACAGTCGCGGATCTAAAAGGCGCTGACCTATTTTACTATGTATATGACCTTTTTCTTTATTGTACAGCACTCCCTGGTAAACATCACCTCGCAATGTCACCGAGATTCGCTGCAGCACGCAGTCTTGTCCTTTTTACGAGACAGACTTACCCCAAAATGTGTTTACCTCTGTTTCTGGACCAATGGGAAAGTTTTGTCCCGGTTGTCGGCAACTGGTGTTGCCATGAAATGTGTGACCATCCCGGAGGCCACAACCCACGTTGCAAAAGAGTGATTTGCGATTACAATGAATAATAAGACAGGCTATACATACGGAAGATACGCGGGGCATAAAGATATCAAGAGTTGTTGGCAGCCTTCCCGCCCGAACGTGCGCCACCGACGCGCTTTTTACCGCCCCTCGCGGAGCGCTTGGCATTCTTTTGCTTTGCTCTGCACACATCGCAGAACCAGGACCCATCGGGGACCGACGCGAGGCCGATGCAATTGAGATGGAACTATCAAGGACCGCAGTCAGACACCGTTTGAAAACAAAAGGTAAAAAAACGCACCCATTCTCGCTCGCAGTCCTCGTCGTCGCATGCGATCATTTCTCCGTAGCTGACACCATCACAGAAGCAATACGTCCGATCATCGCCCTCGCCTTCGGCCTCACCCGCATCTGTAGCCGTGTCTGCCGCCACACTCGCTGAGAGGTCGTTTGCTGGGCCCATGGGCACGACAGGTACCACGGATACGGGGCCTATCGACAGACCAGTGTGGGCATTGCGGGTCACGGGCATTCCTGGTCCTTCTAGCTGCCCGTGGGGCGGCGGACCAGACCAGTCGTTTGTCATTGCATGGCCATTGGACATTTCATAGTTGTGCAGGCCATTGGTACCATTGGCGTATGGCAAAGGAAGCGAGGGGTGATTTGCCGATGCTGCTGGCGGGGCGGGAAAGACGTCTCTGCGTGACGTTGAACCGTTTGGGAGATCATCGTATGCCTGAGAGGCAGCCTGGGTTTTTGATCTCTTGTTTGCAGTAACACCACCACGACCAGGGTGTGCCGAGGCGCGTGAGGCACCGGCGTGTGGTTGAGAGGCTGATGGTGGGATATGGGACGTGATTGAAAGGACCGAGTCGGTTGGAGACGGCGCGCGATCCGGTCTGAAAGGCGTGTCAAAGATGATTAAAATAGCATGCAAAAGACGCCTACTTTCTGGAACGTGGGCCATTGCGATGCCTAGAGGGACCTGGGTCACCGAGTTTGTCCTTGCGGGGGGACTTGGCACCGGTAACGTCAATATCGTCGTCGCGAGGGTTGCGCTTGCGTTTTGTGGGACTGACGTCTGGTGCTGTGTTCATGATGGAGCTATAATTGCCTCTCCTGCGACGCGAATTTTCGGGGATGGGCATATATGAGCGAGAGGAGATGTGTGGATAGGTAGTCCTCCGGTTCAAGGCGGAAACGTCGAAAGAGGGGATCTGGGCGAGAAGGAGACGCATGTGGTCAATGTGTCCTTTGAGGCTGTCTGCAGCCTGGCAGGCGACACGAATCTTGTCCTCGCCGCCGAGTTTGAGGCGGGCAGCCTCGTCGGCGATGTCTGCGAGGAGAATGAGGCGCTCCTGCTTTGAAGAGACGCCCTGTTCGATGATATTTGTGAGGTTTTTTATCTTGATAATGATGGAGGCCATGGAGGACGAAAGGACAGCATCGAGCTCGCGGAGGTCAGCAAAGTTGCGTGAGAGGTCGAGTGGGAGAGAATCGAGAGTGTGGTTGTACTCTGCGAGGAGTGCGAGGGTGTAGACAGAGTTGATGTTGCTCGTCGACGCTCGCGAGGGGGCCATGTGGACGGACGGAGCTGGGCAGGGGACACTTTGTAGCCGTCTGGGATCTACACGGGATTTGCCGGACCGGGTCTATTTGATACAAAAAACTAACAGGATACAAGCATGAAATCGAAACGATGTCCAGCACCCTCATCTCCCTTCTTCCCTATGCTACAGTATTTCCGACACGACGTCTACTTTCTGCAAAACTTTTTCAGGGGGTTCAGGCTGTGGCCCCCGTTGGATGATTGGGAAACGCCCGACTGCAGGCCCATGGAAGAGCCCAGTGCGGCGTACATGGAGTGTGAGTCACGCGGGTTCCCGTGGAGGGAAGAAAACGCATGGGGTGCGGAGGGTGCGGTTGGGAAGAACCCGTATGTGGGTGATTGGGGAGGATTGAAAGAAGACATTATGCGGCGCAGTAAGATGATATGATGATAAGCGCGATATGAACAGACAAGCTCTGAGGTAGTGATGGAGAGCTGGTTGTTGGCAACGGCGCAGAATCATAATGTTATATACCTCTGCTAGCGAGTACAAGGCAGCGACCAGATTTGGACCAGACATTGTCTACATCCTATATTGGAACAAGGCTTGAACCCACTTCTGGCTGCACTCGCTCGATACAAGGCACTCTGCCTTGTCGCAATGCCAAAATCTGGTTACTATGCAGTTCGCATTGGCCGAGTGCCAGGAATTTATCTCTCCTGGTATGCACACAGATGATCGTGTTATTCATCGTTGACCACGACTAGGGCCGATTGTGAGGCTCAAGTCAAGGGATTCAACGGCGCAACGTACAAAAAATTAAACACAGAGGCTGCAGCCAACGAGTTCATAACTGCCAAGCCAAGAACTGCCCGCGATACTATACCAGTTGCATCCAGTAGTGCAACTATCATCACCCCACACCCAACTGACTCTGATGTAGTCTATTGTGACGGTGCATGTAAAGGAAATGGCCAGCCTGGTTCTGTCGCTGGAATCGGCGTGTGGTGGGCTCATGGCGATCCTAGGTATGTTGCTCGGTGTGAGTCTAAGCGTACACCCATGGTCATTTAGGAACATTTCCGAGCGATGTCCTGGAGATCAGACCAACAACCGCGCAGAACTCGTCGTGAGCCATCTCTAACTTGAACCACCTCCATCATCTTATTCCGCATACAGGCCATCGTCCGCATACTAGAGACAACACCACATCTGAAGCGCCGACTTGTGATCAAAACCGACTCCCATTACTCCATTCAATGTAGTCGGATCTATTCTCTTCTCATTCGTATGCTCAACTCGTTCTGATCAGGTGTCACCACATGGATATTCAGTTGGATGAGGAACGGCTTCCGTACTGCCGACGGAAAACCAGTCAAGAACCAAGCCCTCATCAAATACTTGGCTGCACTTCTTCACGTGCGTCGCAAGACGTCTCAGACCGTCGAGTTTAAGCACGTTCGTGGCCATGTCGGAATTGAAGGAAACGAGGCGGCCGATCAGCTTGCCAATCTTGGTGCGACCAAGCCAGCACTTCCAGAGCGTGACTGGGGGGAGCTAGAAAAGGAGGCCTTGAAAAGTCTCAAACCAATCGAGGTAGTGGATGATGACCTGAAGGTGACTCGTGTCGCGTGAAGACGCATTCCGTGGTTAAAGTTGGATTCATTCAGGCATATGCAGATGGTCTCTTGAGTGATGATGAGCTTGCAGAGTTGAATGATACCACATCTGCGCAGCGCCGTGCTTCCGTTTCGCCTCCGCAGGCCCAACTGCAAAGTGGGACAAGCGCTGTGCTCAGCAGAAGTTCCAGGAATTCTACCGTGGATGCGAAGGCTCCATCTAACAGCGCCATGAGCAAAGCTGAACTAGAGGTAAACACCAATGCCAACACGATGTGCAGAGCGTTGAGATTTGTCCAACCAGATGTACGCATCATGCCTGCTTGGCGACGACGAATTGGCAGCTCTTGGAAGAGATGTGTTTGAGAACGACGGGTAAAGTCGGGAAGGCACTTTTTGACATACTCAGATAGCATCTTGTATTTACTCGTCACATACCCACGCTCCTCGACTTTCCAACGTGACTGCTTATGTTACCGTTTGCATAGAACGTTGTTCTTCTTCTTTTCTCAGGTCGTGTATGATGTCGGCAGCTGTCGTGGGCGAAGAAGCAAAACCATCCGCTCCGCTCGGTTGGTCTACAAAACTTTACAACATCGG